>NJRP01000240.1:109240-146713 GCA_003063835.1 Aphaenogaster floridana | reverse complement strand
ATAATATAATATAACATAATATGTAAAATATTATAAAAATACTATAAAAATATGTAATTGCATGTTATAAACTGCATAATTTTTTTTTAAGTGACTATATGTTTTCTTATAGACACCAATTGGTCCATCTTATTATTCTGTGTTTAAAAACATTATATATGTTAATTCCAATTGATAATTCGCAAGATAAGAAATATTATAAGCGTAAATAGTTAATCATGAAAACTCATCTTGCGCATCTTACATGATCTCATTAAAGGTTTTTAATCAAGGCTTGTAATCATTCCTCGGAGATGCGACACGCTTTCCACGAGCGCGAAACTTTCTGGAATTTTAAAAAAATACTCAGAGAGGCAAATATTTGCGTCCGTGTAATTTTCTTTCTTCATCAGCGAAATTAAAAAACTGGGCGCGTTTTTTTCAAGAAATTGCGAGATGTTTCGCGAGTTGTGTTACCCGGCGGGGCGTTATACGGCGGAGAGATTCAGCATCGCCCGGTCTAAGGGGTCAGAAGGTTTGATCTCGCGACGCGCTCAATCACGCCGCTTATCCGACAAATTGCGTTCTTCGCGGGCATGCACGTCGCAAGCCATCGGCGCAACTCGGCGCAATATCTCCGCCAAGCCGTTCCCATCTTTCGAGGACGCGAGAGCGCGAGGCGCTCTGGTTATACCGCGCGGAGACGTATCCCGGAGAGTAGGAGAGGGAATACGACCACTCTAAAACCGCCGGATTTTCTCGTAAAAACCGCCCTTAAAGGCGGGTCCCGGTGGCATTAGCGAAATGTCGGTAAGAGCCGCGACAGCGTACGACGGCCGCCACCTCCCGGTTTAATGTCAATCCTCAAATGTCACGTAACCATCCACCACTCCGGCTGTGTCCTTATCGTCTGCGAGCTCCCAGGGGGGCTCTCGCGGGAATAACGTTTCGACACGGCACATTGTGCCTCTGCATCCCCTTACCCTCCCACAGCCGCGACCCCGAAAACTTTCGGTTTCCTTCGGTGGCTCGTTATTCCCCGGGCGCGGCTCTCCGCCACTAATTGGATATGTATTTGTCCGTTCGTCCTGCACAGGACAAGCCGCGCTATCGTTCGCGCGCCAACATGGCCGGCCGCTTATTTGTACGGTATGCCGGCAGTTTATCTTTTCATCGGACAATATTTCTGACAGTCGGGCAACTGAAATATATCGTATCGTTAAATCACGATTTTCGGCTATCTCTGCCGCTGTCCTCCGTAAATTGCGGCTACTCCGATAAAACAAATCGGACGTTATACGAATTTTAGTAAATGCGCGGCTTATAAAAGAATCACGCGGCTTATTATTTCCAATCTATAGAGAAGATAATTAAGATTTTCAATCTATAAAGAAATTTCATATCGATAAGGTTTTCTTAATTTAGACCAGGAAAGTAGGGCTCCTAATCATTCGAAGCTTCGAAGAATCCAAAGAAACGAAGAGAACTTCGAATATCGAAGTTTTCGAATTTTTCGAAGATTCGAAGAATCGAAGTTGCAAAGTTTTGAAGTTTTACAATTTTTCGACCCCAAAACCCTAAACAGTTAGAGATTTTAATTTCTACATATGTAATTTCAAAATTTTTAACTCAAAAACCTAAGACGAAACTTAAGATGCGCATGCTGAGTTACTGTAATAATAAATTAACATAAAACTAATGTATTGGCAAGGTAAAATACAATAACAAATCTTGCAAAATTAATCGTTTTTATTAATTTTGAAATAATTTAATATAAATTAACTTTTTTATTTGTCAATGTTCGCGAAAAAAAATAAAGTTAAACAATAATTTTTTTCAAACAAAACTAACGTTTAGTACAAAACTTCGAATCTTCAAAACTTCGATTCTTGAAGATTTTCTATGAAGCTTCGAATCTTCGAAAATTCGAACCTTCGAAATTGAAAATCTTCGAAGAAAAATTCCAGCGCTGCAGGAAAGCCAACGTTCCCTGGATTGATTTACATGTCGAGAGAAACGTTACAATGAAATTCTGCAAATTGAAACGTTATCAAGTCACGCCACAATGCTGTTGAAATTGTGTTTAAAAGATTTCGCGCTTTATCGCGCGATGGAATAACGCACAGAGAATGCATCGTTTCGACGAACGCCGTATTAACAGCGGAATCAATGTTAATACGTACGCATAACTTGCTCGAAATTCCGCTAATACGACAGGCATTTTCAAAATTACCACTCGCGCTTGCCGGCATTACTGGCGTGCGCTGCATATCGCTTGTACATTTGCGCTGCACCGCCCTTTTCTATTTGTGTATACATCGCCGTACGGGAATAGCTTTCTGATTCTCACGTGTACGCAATCTGGCGAACCTATTGCAGCTGGAAAGTTATATTTGTCCGCAATTGGAGCTGCCGCGCGTCCCGTAAACCCGCCTCCACTTGTTTTTAACGCGGACTCTCGGTCGGAAGCTAACATCTGCTTTTTTTATCGCTTTAGCGATCTCGCATGATGCATCATCATTGATTCCAAGTTTCCGAGAGAAGAGGAAATATCGTCACTGCTTATCGTTTCTGGGAAAAAATCTAGATCTTATGAAAGAATCCATAAAGTTGAGTTAGTTGACTGACTTTCAAAGGTTTGACTATCGAATCAGTATTTTCTGCGGTACCGTTGTCTCTTTTTCTCCCTCGAGCGTATGGTCCTGATTAAAAGTGGCATTTCCTTTCTTGGCTGTGTCAGCCTCAGTCCGGATATAAATGCGCGTGAAGCACGGCATTGTGGCATACAGGCGGTTTATTTAGTAAGCAAGATATGAAAATCCGTGCAAGTGACGATTCGGATGCGAATCGAATAAACAGTTTCTCTGGACATGACAGCTTATGCACGCGCACGTGCAACTGCGAATGCGTCCGCGTGCGCGTACACGCACAACCGTGTGTAATTGAAACGCCGAGAATGATGTAGAGACGTTGCTATACCGCGTCCGGGAATAACCGTGCTTGTATAAGGAAAATGATTTTAGAATTGCGCCTAACGTTTGATAAATAGATAGAGGGGTACAAAACGATAGTAGATTAAATCCACATAATTTATCTAATATATAATTTGCAAATCATAGACACCAAACAAGTTGATGAACCAAACAAGTTTGTCGTATTAGTATATATTATAGGAAAAGGTGGTATATTATGGGCCCTGTAGGTATATTGGCCCCTCTTAATATCTCCACTATTAGATGGCGAATTCTAGTGATTACTTATGGAGTCATTTGTTTAATAGCCCGCCATTACGCAGTGGCGCTAATATGCCAATACACAATGGTCGACATTTGTTACAACACATTTTTATTTTCGAGCATTTCGAAATATTTTCAAAGTACATTTTAGCATTTAATTATACAGGGTGTTTCCTAAGTAAGTAGACAAACTTGAAGGGGATATTCCTTGGCTTATTTTAAGAAGAAAAGGTCCTATAAACATGTGTCCTAAACTATGCTTCGTTTTAAAAATACAGATTGTCAAAGTTGTGCAAAATAAAATGAAAATTTTGAAATTCTGGAAAACACAAAAGGCAGTTTTCGTAGCGTTTTAGTTCGAAATTTAAGAAAAAATTGTTTAACTTGGAGAAAAACAGTGGCGTACTATTCTTTTATTAAAAAATTTAATATGATTACTCATACGCACGCCCCTGGTGAATCTAAAAATGTTTCATCGGTACTGGAAAATAGTTCTTAACTCCTTCACTGTCAGTGACACGTATAGGGGCAAAAAAAATTCGTCCCACTTTTGCTTTATGACATCTATAAAGGCATCTTGAAAAAAACATGCTTATACTATTACGATTTGGTTGTCCTTGGATAGTTTTTGAGGTCGCGAAATCCGAATCTGAAATCAGAATTTCGAAATTCAAAATGGCGGATCCAAAATGGCGGATCAAAGTTCAAAATAATTTTGGATTTCAATAAAAATGAGTATCTTATCGTTTTTGGGGTCGCGAAATTCGAATCTAATATCAGATTTTCCAAATTTAAAATGGCGAATCCAATATGGCGGAACAGAATTCGAAAAAATATTAGGATTTTAATAAAAATGGATATCATTTACAACTAATTATTTTTTATTTAAAAATGGATATGTTATCGTTTTTTAGGTCGCCGAATCCGAATCAAATATCAGAATTTCCAAATTGAAAATGGCAAATCCAATATTCGCGGACCAGAATTCGAATAAATAGTTGACTTACATAAAGAATATACATTTTTTCTTTAATTACTTCTAAATTCCGCTCTCTGCCAAACCCAGAGTCACTTCAGATTCGGATTCAGCGACCTAAATAACCTTTATACTGAAGTATTCATGCAGTTTTGAAATAGTTATTTGTTCAACACATTTTTGGCACGAAAAAATGTTTTTGCTTGACAGCGAAGGGGTTAATACCACATATGTAGAACACACACCAAATTTGAATAAAATGTCTTTAAACGTTCTCCAGAATTTCGAAATTTTCATTTTATTTTGCACAACTTTGACACCCTGTATTTTAAAACGAAGCAGTTTAGGATCTTTTCTTCTTAAAATAAGCCAAGGAATATCCTCTTCAAGTTTGTCTACTTATTTAGGAAACACCCTGTATATACTTCCTCATTTTTCTCAAACTTGGGTGTATTTTTGGGCCACACACACATTACCACCCCTGGTACTCTTCGACCTATTATGCAGTGTCGCCACATTTTTATAAATAACGTCTTAAGTAATAAATATTTCATAACTTTGAGTTTAGAATCGATTAAACAACACTTTGATGAATGTAATCGTTAAGTTTTTAATTTAAAATATTATTTTTTAACAAAATTATTGTACGAAATGTAAATGAGGGGCCATAATACCACCTTCTTCTCTATACAATTAAACAATGTATATGTAGATTGGTAAAGAGTACATATGTTACGATCTTAAATATGAATAATAATAATATAAACAAATCCTCAATGTGCGAATAATACTAATATAAACAAATAAGTACGTTACAAAAGTACGCAGATTTAAAGTTGTCGCATGCATCGAAACGTATGTACTCTTTATCAATCTATACAGGATGTTTCACACTTTCCGTGACACCCGTTAATGGTAGATTTCTGAGATCATTTTGAGACAAAAATCCTAATACCAAAAAACGTATATTTATGAAATTATAAAATTATATTTATGCGCTCAGCTTTTCTATCGGATAATACTTATAACAGTTATCTTCTTTTCTTCTTAATTATTAAAAAAATGAGTTTCTCGTGATTCTTGTAATGAAAGTTCTCAAACTAACTTTTTTTTATCAAAGATTAATTGGTCGCGGAGACCTTTCTTTTATTGCATCGCGAAGTTCGCCTCGGCAAAAGTAGTTCAATATGATGGCAGATCGTGGCTTACGGGACCCCGCTATGCGAGCCTAAGTTTCCGTCGCTATCTGCGAGGAAAGCGATGCCATGCAACGCGGTTAGCCGCAGACTCGATACGCACATTCAACGACTCCGAACTGCAATTACTAGTAACCATCTTCACGCCGCGACCTCGCATAGTTATACCGCCGTTATGCGAAATTTCCGGTTAATCCGACGACTTTCGCGAACGATCGCGGCGGATGTTACACGCCGCGAGAACCTCGCTCGGCTGACAAAATTGAAATTATTGCATTTCGGTGCTTTATATTGCGGCTAACAACGTCGGGCGTTGTTAGTCAACAAAGGAGAATTGGATCAGGTGTCGCAATAAGGCACAACGAGTTATTTCATTATTAATACCGTAGAGTTAAATTTACCGTCTATACCTGACTATAGAATATTTATGAGCTTTTCTATTTGAGTCCTATTGACTACGGCAGTAGTCGAATAACACTTCTTTAAGCAACGTTAACCAAGATATTACTCAAATTATGAAAAAAAATTCCCTGAGAATACCCGGATTTTCCAAGTATTTTTATTCAAAATTCCAGGTAAGATTAGAAAAACTTTTAATGCAATTTTGAAATAAATTTATTTTATTGTACGTTTTTAATGTTTCTTCCCCTTTCAGTCTTCCACGAGACTATCCTTTTCTACAATTGGAGCCGCGAAACCTATAATATACCTATAGAAGGCTTACAATAGTATAGTAACAGTGAATTCTTTTTTATTGTTTTCTACTGTTACCCTGATTTTTCAAATAAAAACTCGCACATATGTATGCCAAATTTATTGTTAACCAATTGTCGATATTCTGCATTATCAGAAAAAAAAATAATTAAAGAAACAATTTTTATAGAAAAAAACATAATTTAAATTTAAAAGTAAAATTTCAAAAATTTTCCTGAATGCTAATAAAATTCCATGAAAACTTCCTGAGTTTCAAGGGCAAAAAAATCCCCTAAAAATTCCAGGTTTTCTAGGTTTTTCCAGGTAGTAAACACCCTGTTTTAACTCACTGTGAAAAAATATTTTATGCTGAATAGTCGTGTAAGATTTATTTCGAACTTACAGACGAAAAAAATCGACAAACGGATCGCAGAATGTTGGAACACATAAGTGCTGTATTTTTGTCAAAACGCGTAGAGAACCGCTGGATTGAGTGTTATTACGAAATCTCGACAGGCGGAAATCCCGAGGAACGATGTTCGATGATAAATCACACGGTCGCAACCCGGCTGTTAAGCGCGAAATAGCATGGCATAAAACAGCGTTCGGCAATGATTTTCAGGCACGCTCGCGAAACCGTCGCGGCGGCCGTCACGGCCAGATGGATTTATCAAAAGCAAAACATTATATGCGCAACCAGTCCGCCATCAAAACATTTCGATTCGAGATGGATTTAGCCGGTGGGATATCGCCGGCGTTTCACAAGCGAAGGTCTAAATCGGGAGCCGATTGACGCACAGCCAAATTTTACCGGTTCGCTTCTTGTGAGTTCCGCGCGGCGCGGCGCGCCGCGTCGCGGTACCCTGCGTCGTGATCGATTTTCCGAAGCCGAACACCTGGTTCTCGTATCGACTACTCTCCCGAGAGAGAGTATTATTCCCGGTAAAGATAGATGGTGAAGCTCGGAAGACGAGGGAGATGTATGTATACGCCTATACGCAGGGCTGTGATCAGGCATCCTGCCGCCTGAGGCGTAATGCTGTAGTGGCACTCTTTCCTCGTTCGTTCCACGTTTTACCCGATTCTTGTTATCATCCAGCAAACAATGAAAAATATTTGTTGAATAATTTGTTAACATTAGATTTAAATCCTATCGATATCTCAGTATTTTGTATACATTGTTAATTCCTCTGGATCTGCTCCTACTCAATATGTCGTTAATTTAACTAAAACAATGGTTAACATTTTGTTTGTTTTTTTTAATTACTATGTGTGTCAAAATGACATATTTGTCGTTAATTTAATTAAAACAAGGTGTCGAAATTAACGACATATTGAGTAGGAGCAGTGCACTGAGAAAAAAAATTTGTTGAAGAAACAAAATATATAGTCCGATGCGGTCAACCTAAAACATTAGTTGGTTTAACTGAACATTAGTTGAATTAAAAAGGGTACAGTTCATTCATGTCAACCATCAAAATTTTTTAATCGAGAATTAGTTAATTCAACTAATGTTCAGTTAAACCAACTAATGTTTTATGTTGAACGTATCGGACTAAATATTCTGTTTTTTTCAACAAATTTTTTTTCTCAGTGTGGCGACCGATAGAATAGTTAAAAATGACTCAAATTGAATTTAATTTAACAGTGTAGAAAATTTAATTATCCAGGTGCGGTCATGGTGATTGACATTACTACTTTTTCATTTTAAGATAAAGAAAGTTTATTTCTTTAGACACCTAGAAGATATTTTTAGTTATTGTCGCTGTTTCATCACAAATATTTTTTGTTTTATTTTATAATAAAGTTTATTAGTAACATTTACAAAATGTGTAATTTATTTGGTCAGTTACCTACGCTTACTAATAAAAAAGTCTATAAAAAGTTGACTGGTCATGGTGACCGCATCTGGTTGATTATGCGATATTTTATCCGCCTGGAAGGATAAAAAAATAACGCGATGCGTTATCTAAGAGATAAATAATAATCTGAAATGAAAGGAATTATTATTATTAAAGGAAGTATTATATTGTAGAGATCGTCTCCGATATTCATTGAAGAGTTTGTTTAAAATTGTCGAGAATTATGGAACCCCCTGCGCGCAATTTATCTCGTATATCTGAAATTTATCGTTTCTAAAATTTTGGTACCTCGCTCTCGGTTACAGTCCTGCCTGTACAGGACGTTGCAAGAACGATAGCCCGGTTACGGTCGCTAGCCGGAAGAAATACGACGACCGCATCCGTCGAAAAACGTTGTTAATGTCCCCATCCTTTATCCCGCCGGCGGTAATTTATGGTGGGCTAATTGAAGCGCGCTTGAGTGTTAATGATGCGGATTTTACATCACGCGAAACATTATCGACTAGTGAATGGTGGATTTTATCCTCGCTTGAGTTGAAGTGATTAATGTGGAGTGTCATTTAAACTATGGTTTGACATCACTCAACTCTAGAGGAAATATTGTAAAATATAATTGTAATCGGTCAAAGTATCGGGAAAACTGAACGCGTTAAAAAAGATCAAAAAATGTTTTCGAAGATACTCAAGCTAACGAAACGCGTACAAATAAAAGTCTAATAAAGCTTTAGTGAAATATTACTCTTGTTAGGTGGATAAAGAGAGAAGAAAATCCGAGAAAACTACCTTAAAATTGCTTAAAAACCAGACAATCTAACTATAGTGCTGCTTTCACATGGCACGATTTCAGCGCGATTGCCTTCAGGATAAAAGATTCAAAAGCAAGAAGGAAGACAAACAAATAATGGATGGGAAATTACGACAAACGGAATCGCGCGGTAGAACCTGCCAACTTTCTGTAAGACTTATGGATATGCTGGTTTTGATACTAGAATACCATCGCCATACCAGATGTCGGTGCCCAAATGCGAAGTTTCATACTAACAACGAAAAAGAGAAGCCAAGCTCAAGACTGATCTCTTCTTTATCCTAAAGAGAATTTTCAGAAAGAATTCCTAAGGACCAGCAAACGATGACCGCGATTCCATATCCATTATATGTTTCCATATATACAGGGTATCCTATTTTAATCCCTTAAACACCAAAATATCTCGAAAACAATGGATTTTAGAAAAAATGTTTTAAACAAAAGTTGTAGGGTTTAAAAAGACGCATTAAATGGCAGTATTAGTTTTATCGTAAGTGGTGTTGCCAAAGTCAGGTCAACTTTATTTTTTTAAATGGAATCATGATTTTTTAACCATAATTCCTCCAGTTATTTGGCATATAAAAGTATTAAGGTACACTGAGAGAAAAATTTATGATATTTGTGACTATAATGAAAAGTTAAATAATTATGGTTAGGTGCACCATTTTTATAGTTATTACTGCTATAATGTTAGTAATAATAACAAAAAAATAGTTACAAAAACCGTAATTTAACTATAATTATTATAGTTAATTATTATTAATCATTATAGTTGACACCTTTTTTTAACTATAATAGTTATAGTTAAATTATGGTATTTGTAACTATTTTTTTGTTATTATTACTAATTATAGCAGTAATAACTATAAAAATGGTGCACCTAACTATAACTATTTAACAAACTATTTAACTTTTCATTATAGTCACAAATATCATAAATTTTTCTCTCAGTGTAAAGTTATCAAAAAATCAATAATTTACGAGATATTTTATATTTTATTCTGGTATTTTTACATGAAATATAAAATATCTTGTAAACCAGGGGTTCTTAAACTTTATTTTTCGCGTACCACTCAAATATCTACACAAACAGTCACGTACCACCAATTAAAATTAAGATGAATACTACAGTGTAGCATGCGTATGCTACATTTAAGCAATATTAGAACATGTGATCCCCCCTACCGCGATTATTACCCCTCTCGTGAAATGCTCGGTCTATGTTTGTCTATGTAGCTCACGTACCACCTGGAAGGCTTCCGCATACCACCAGTGGTATGCGTACCATAATTTGAAAAACCCTGTTGTAAACTATTAATTTTTTGATAACTGTACCTTAATACTTTTACGCGTAGAATAGTGGGATGGATCAATTGATGTGAGGAAAACACATGGTTGCTTTTCAAAAAATTTATGCAATTTGCAATATGCAATTACATATTTGCAACCGTGTGTTTTCCTCACATCAATTCATTCATCCCACTATTCTATGCGTAAAAGTATTAAGGTACAGTTATCAAAAAATGAATAGTTTACGAGGTATTTTATATTTCATGTCAAAATATGTCAGAATAAAATATATAATATCTCGTAAACTATTGATTCTTTGATAACTTTACCTTAATACTTTTATATGCCAAATAACTGGAGGAATTATATTATATAAAAAAATCATGTAATTTCATTTAAAAAAATTAAGTTGATGTTAACCTGATTTTAGCAACACCTCTTATGGTCAAACTAATACAGCCATTAAATGCGTCTTTTTAAACCCTACAACTTTTGTCTGAAACATTTTTTTCTAAAATCCATTGTCTTCGAGATATTTTGGTGTCTAACAATAAGTTAGAATGAGACACCCTGTATACGTTCACGGTTACAAAGAGCATGTTCCTATCTTTCAATTTTTATCCGCTCTCTCTCTCTTTCTTTTGTTGTTATATTTTCGACAATTCCGAGTAGTTTGTTATATTACATAACCAATACCTTATATTATCTAATACACAAAGTGATCTAATCTCCTTATAGAAAGCTCTTTAAAGTCATAGAAATAAATTAGGGGTGATCAACCAAGGAAGTTCGTCGTGCTAGTATATATTATATATTAGTATATATTATATCATTAAATATACAGATTAATAACGAGTACACAGACGTTTCGATCTTAAATGTGATCATCTTCAGTGCAAATAATAAAAATATAAACAAATGGATTAGAACAAAAAATACGCAGATTTGAAATTGTCGCACAATAAAGGATAACGCCAAAATGTTATCCAAGTAGAAAAGAATACGATGGTTGTAATTATGTGATTTTGCCAAATGTTGTCCAAATATAAAAAACGGTAGTTATGCATGCTATGCAATAGTATAGATAAGTCTCCCGGATGCAAAATTCCATAATATGCCGACTTTTCAAAGCTGCAAATAAAAGACAAAGTAATTGTTAACCACATATTATATTAGGCTTAAGGCAGCTTTAGACGACATGGCTAATGTACGCCAACGTCGTTGGCAAATGCGTTGGCTATCAATGCTGGGGCAATATTGGTCATATATGAATATGCGATTGATATCTACATGATATGCATAATTTGCCATATTTTTTATTTACGTTGGCTAAAAAATAAAAAATATGGCCAATTATGCATATTATGTAAATATCAATCGTACTGCATATTTATCACGGAAAAAAAATTTGTTAACTTGACTAACTTTTTCACCTAAATAAAATTTCTTCAGTTCAAGTATTTATTTATTTAACTTAAACATTTATTTATTTAACTTAAACATATAATATATACTTGAACTTTACTTTTCAAATATTTATAAATTTAACTTAAATAAATAAATACTTAAACTGAAGAAATTTTATTTAGTTGAAAAATTTTGTCAAGTTAACAAATTTTTTTTTCCCGTGTATATGATCAATATTGCCCCAGCATTGATAGCCAATGCATTTGCCAATGACGCGACGTTGGCGTACATTGGCCATGTCGTCTGGAGCTGGCTTTATAATAATGGACGTATTCGACATCTAATATATCTCTGTAAAACATATTTGCATCAAATGACTTAAGTCAATATTGGTACCAGCAGAGTTCGCAAGAATATTCGTCCGCTATTGTCTCGCCTGTCTCGCGTGACGGACCGGCCTGCTGGAAGTGCTACGCATTACGCGGAGATAAGTTTCTCGTCACGTCGTACGCGGGGTTTTTCCGCCGCGCAATTTTAGACTTAATTAAAACAAAATCCAATTGAAATATTTACGCGCGCGCGGGGAGAGAGAGAGAGAGAGAGAGAGAGAGAGATGCCGCGTCGGGGGAAGTGTTTATTACGGCGTCGGCCGAGTCCTACCGGCGTCGGCGGTGGCGCGTAAGCCGCGGACGGTATTTGCAAAATTAAAAGTACGAACACGTGTACCGCGCGCTGGATGAGATTATGCAAACTAAGTTTACATTTAGATGCAAACATAAGGCTTACGCGCCGGCTAAAATGTAAGCTACGTACATTCGCGGGAGCATGTATATCGTGTCCGTTCGGCGCGCGAGCGCTGAACTAGCATCTACATATTATGTATACCGCGCGGACATTACAGTACGTCGTTCTCGTGATACACGTTGACTTAATCTACCATTAGAATATGAGCGCGGTAAGCGCCGGAAACAACGCTGGTTTCAGCATTTATAACCGTTAATGGATAAGACATGTTTCTGCCACGTTCTGACGTTGACGTTTGCTCACAATCAGATTAGAAGCATAATAGATATTTCCTATATTTATTTAACTACAAATTCCGCTCACCAAGGGATATATTTAGCGCGATATAAGTAGAAACGATAGTATTTTCTGCGTAATGAAATAGAATGCGGTATTAATGAAAGAGGAAATCGCATTAATATGCAACATTGCGGGGAAAAAAAGAATTCCTTTTTTTGGAGAGCTTTTGCATTGCACGTTGTTACGTTTTTCGGTAAAAACTAGCTCTACCGGCGCTTTCAAAGGAAGATAACAATAGCGACAAAAGAATGAATACGCGGCGTTTTACAACTGCGCGGAATATCGAAACCGGTAGCGTGTAGCGTGAATAACGTAAACGACGGTAACATTGTAAAACGTCGTTCTATGCGAAACTATTTCGAAGTATTCTCTTTAAGCTGTGCATACCGCATACCCCAAAGGACGGTGTATAGTTTCCAGATAAAGGGCCATATGTTCGGTACTTGGAATCGAGTGTATACAAATCCCTGCTCGTGAGCCGCATAAGAATGTAGTAGCTGTTGTCCCGACCAAAAACATCCGGCCAGTTCTACATATTTCACCTATTCCCCATAAATACGCCCTTCCTCCTTTGCGAGTGAAATCAAAATTAATGTAGAATAGAAGACGAAGTCGATAAAGTAATTTTTAAATCATCATTCGATCGCCTCTGTGTAAAAGTGGAGTAGACTCTCGAATGGATTCGAAACTGCGGTGTTTTTTTAATGACGAAATTGACAGCTTATGAAGAGTATTCGAAGGTAATTTAGCGGTTGATGCGATTAATAGCTGATTATAATTTATATTTAAACTAATTATTGCATTCGATATCATTATGAATTAAATATTTAATAGTAATTAATTTGTGTCCCCCGATATATAGAGATCCATATGAATAGCATACAGAACGTTACAGAAATTAAAATGTACAAAAGTTTAGATAAAAAATTAGGTAGGAAACTCGGATAGTATATAAATAAATTGTCCACAAAGGGAATTAAAAAAAAGCTGAGCTTTCTACTTTGAGCTGCTATATCTGTAGCCACGAAAAAATTATTAAACACCACAAATTGTCGCTTCGCGCAACGATCGCTGTCGAACGTAAAAAGAGATGCGATATGAAAACAAAATAAAATTCATGATTTTCGTGTTTGGTGGATATTCACAGCGCGAGATAATTTTTTTATTCTCTTTCTTCTTCTGACATAAAATGCCAAATATTTTTCTCCTTTCACGAAATCTTCACTAATTTTAAAGTCAAACTCGGTAAATAGGTATAGATTTTTATTTGATGATATTCGAAAACCAATGAATCTTGTAAAATTTTTTAGGAAGGAGGGTATCTTGTTACTTTTTGGCTTTTATAAAAATCGATCATCTTATTCTAAAGCTGCACCGAGACATGTTTGTCGAGGGAGCTTTCTTCCTACAATGTCTTAGCCCCACAGACGGCATCGCCGGATTAATCCACGGAAGGTTAACAGCAACAACTAAAGTCAGCATCAGCTGCCGTTCCGCTGCAAAGTTTGCTTATGTTGGGCCGTTTGTTCCACCCTCGGAATAACTTCGCGATAAACATTTCGAAAGATGCCGAGGTGGAAGGATTGGCTGATACGCGCCGTCATAAAGCTTCCGATGTATAGTAAAATCCATTTAAATGAGAGCATCTAAATTTGTTCGGATCAGTTCGGATAAGAACCCGTTGCAAGGATCTTGTACGTTTTACCACGGCAAACATTAAGTTCGAAACAACACGCAATGATTATGTTAAAAGCATATTATTATCATATTCTAGTCCTTTCATTAATCTCTCTTGACAAGCTGGTCTATTCTTTTAAAGAATTCTTTTTATTAATTACTTTAGGAATAGTCTTTTTATATTACAAAGAACAATTATATTTTAATTCTTCTTTATTTATCTAAACTTACTATCATAATATAGATTTAATATAAAATATGAGAAGTATTTGGAATAAGATTATTTTTTCTTGAAAGAATTATTCCAAATTCATGTAAAAAGCTTATAACAGTTTACGTTATATTACCGGAAATAGAAGCTACATAAGACTGTGTGAGATCGAATTACGATCAATATCAACATTTTTGTGCCCGACTACAAGTATCGAGAAGTAATCAATCATTCTTCGTGTTTGTCGAAATCCAAACGAAAACTTTCATGCTTTGATAGAGAAAAAGATTACATCACGGATGCTCAAGAAAAATATCGAATATTTTTATTTGTTTATTTATCGCAGGTTATTATTTAATGTCAAATTAATATTTCCTAGTTTTCAATAATATAATAAAATTTTTATACGTTTTTTAATTACAAAAAGTTGAACAAATTTTGTAAGAATAATTCATATTTTGTTCGTACCTGTCCATAATAATTTGAGAAACAGAGAAAAGGTTGCAACATTGAAATATGGCACGTGAAATATCATATTAATGCAATTTCTACGTCAGAGAAATCTGCCGCATATATCCTGCTTCTTATAGGAGAAGCACGCCGGTGAAAACTCACGAATATTATTTCACACCATTTCATGTCTTTACATTCCTCACGGAATTTTTATATTTTTGAAAAAATGTGTGCTGAAATTTTTATACTTATACACGGAAAGAACGGTTTGAAAAAAGTTTTGCTGAAGTATCTAAAAACTTAGCCAGCTACAGATCTGAAAATAATTATGTTGGACCATCCAAAATAATTATGTAGCACCCTCAAGCATAATAACGATGCTGCAAAAAGTTTTGACATCCTAGCAAACAGCTCGAGCGTTCTACATAATTATTTTGGATAGTCTAATATAATTATTTTCTGCTCTGTATCTGACTAAATTTTTAGACACTTCAGTAAAACCTTTCTTTCCGTGTAATATATATATATATAAAGCTTGAAGAGAATTTTAGAGGGATGGAAATCACAATATCTTTCTTTCTCTAAAAGTTTTATTTAATTGTTATTTATATAGCTTATGAGTTATACTTACAATTAGATATATCTATTTGAAACGGATACCAAGTATATTTAAGGCATCAAGCGACATTTGAATTAGGCAAACTGACGACGAAATTGCACAGCGAATCGATCATGTCTTGCTGCATATGGACAAACACGTTTCTCGCGGATCCATTAAACTGCCACGGTATCTAAATATTGCCAAAAGTCAAACGGTGACCCTCCCCGATTAATCCATAAGGCATACAGCGTCGGCCGGGCGGTGTGTGTTGCGATGTAACCTTTTAGCTTCGAAAATCTTAGCTGGCTGCGCCGCGGTTGGCTTCCCCTCGCTAGCGTCTCGCTTTACACGCTCCGCCGGAAGTGCAATGGGTTCCTACCGCACGGACGGCTCCCGCAAATATTTGGACCAGACGCGCTCTCGGAAACTGGCTACTCGATCGATTTCGCGACGTCGAGGCACGACTGGAGAGCGTATTGTAATATCTTATCCTATCCTTTCCGCTGTTAAAGACATACACAGTTAGAAAATTTGTGTTAAATTTAACACATTTCACATCAGTGGCATTGCCAGGGGGGGATTAGAGAGATAAATCCCCCTCCCCGAAATTTTGAAACTAAATATGAAAATATGAAAATAAAAGAAGAAATAATAGATAGTCCGCCAGTAAATAATTAACAGTAGTTTTATTATCGACAACAACTAGCAAAGGTTTGGTATAGAAAACGTTACTCTTAGTCGTAACGTTTTCTATACCAAACCTTTGCTAGTTGTTGTCGATAATAAAGACTACTGAAAATGAAAGGTTGAAAGCTGAGAGAGAAATGAAATGGTTTTTATTAATGGTTATTATTAATGGAAATTAAGAATTCTTAAAACCTACCTTAGGAATACAATAAGTGATGGCTTAACGATTTGATACAAATGTACATTCACAAAAATTTGATTTCTTCGATTAACATAGAGAAGGTACTCAACAGATTATCTAAAAAACTTATTGTTAGACGCATGCATCTAGTTTAATATTGTTATTTTATTTAATTTTAAAAAGTTACGAGTTGTTCTGTGATTTTATTTTTTTTAAATCCCCCCCCTCTCCCGAAATAAAATCCTGGCTACGCCCCTATTTCACGTGTCCCAAAGGGTCCACCCAAATTTTTGTGTTAATTTAACACAAGATGAATATGTTAGAAAGTAACACAAATATTATGTAAAAATTAATACAAAAAATGTAACACTTTGGCACAATTTGGAAATAAATTGTGAAAGTATATTCCTTCAGTAAAATTAACATTTATAATACATTAAATTAACGTACATTTTATTCAATTATTTCAGAATTTACGTTTTAAAACGTAATTATTTTTGTTGTTTGTTCACTTATTTATAAATTGTGTTATTTAAGCACTAAGAAATGTCAATTGAATATCAATTTAACACAAAATATTCAAATAACATAATCACATTTTGTTAAATTAACACTCGAGTATATTAAAAATTCAACACAAAAATTTTAATAAGGATCGGTTTTAACACAAGTACAAAATGTTTTTTTTTTACTGTGTATGCACTTTTGGATGTTCTTTTTGCCATGAAAGCAAGAAATAAGCATGAGGAGAAATAACATGGAATATAACTGATAGTTCTTCTGTAATTTATATAACACACTTGCACGGCGCTATTGGAATGTTTACTTTATAGTAAGGACGATAACTTTTTCATCGAGTTAAATCGTTATCACGTAACGTGATAAGTGTCAACACTTTTAAAGTTATGATAAGAAATTTCGCGTCACTGCAGGATTGTTCAAATACCTCGCAGCCATGCGGGTCTTGAATATCCCGGAAAGTTGTGGAGATCTTGAAAATACTAAAAGTTTCGAAGATCTCGGAAGATTTAAAAGCTTGGAAGTTGTTGTAGATCTTAAAGGCTTACCACATTTCCAGCGATTGGAACATTCCAAGAGCCTCAGAGCATTCAGATAACCTTGAGAATCCGGTGAAACGCAGCGATACTATGTGCATGCTTTTCGATTTGGATAAATTCCATGCAGCAAAGTGTACCACATATCATAATACATTTTTACATTATCGAGAACACGCACACGAGTAAATCGTGTACCGTAGTGACGTCTCTTCTCTCTTTATCAATCTTTTCGACAGTGTTATCTACTTCTTCCTTTTCTCACATTTTACCTTTCTTGTATCCATATATTAATAACGGTAATGCGATCGAGGAGGCTTTTGCAAACGACGATGATAACGGTAATGCAATCGAGAAGAAATAGAACAACAAGCATGGAACGCACCGCAACTCGCTCGCGAACTTTGTCGTGAGCGTAGCGAGCAGAAACGCTGCCTTACTGTCCCACGATTTGCATACGAAAGTATCGAGCAGTACAAATTACTGGCCGGCTAGCGGAGCTTCGCTCGCGAGTCGGGACGGTCGGCCGAGCCAGCGGCCGGGATAAATTCAGTCGGTTTTCTCCGCCGCGTCCGTCGTGTCCGGGACAAAGGAGAAAAAAAATGAACGTCTTACTCCCAGGATAGCGAGGCTGATTGCTCCACTCGGGCATTTTGAGACCGCGCTGCGCCGAGGACAAATTGCGAAACTTCCATCCTCTAATGTCGCGCCGTCGACTCTCCGGGGGTGCCTCAGAGCATACTGCCTCGATCTCCCACTTCCCTTCCAGTCCCACTTCCCCCGTGGGCTTACGTACATGTATGTACGATGCATCGCGATGCTAAGCGCAAAACACGTCGCGGATCGCGTTCTTCGCGATTATGGCGGCGGCGGGGTGAAGGGGGACTTTCATAGGCAGGCACACACAGCGCAGTCGAGATACGTAAACGGCAACTAGCCGTGACTCCTTTCGAGAACTGGGTCGTGCCCGTGGAGGAAAACGAGCATGTCGAAACGCGGGGAAACGCGAGATTCTCTGGGCGCCGTTGATCCCGATGCCGATTCTCCTCATGTAGCTACCTCGAATAAGTGCCTCTGCAAGCAATGCTTATTACACTCTCTGACGTGCAACGAGCATCTTAACAAAAAAAGAGTACGGATTAATCCTCTGGTGATTTGCAACTATCTGGCTCGCGATTCGGAATTTCGAGTATCTCGAGCGATATTTCTAAAAATAAATCGGGTTTCTTTCCCCTGAATATTGACGCGCAGTTAAGAAATATACCGTCTATTCCTGGCATTGAGGGCCAAGTATTAACGTCGAAATAACAAGGGGACAGTATTGACGCTATCTCTTCTCTCTCTCTCTCTCTCTCTCTCTCTCTCTCTCTCTCTCTCTGTCTGATAAATTGAGATATCGACCCCGTCGCTATTCTCCGGTCGATTTTATTCGGCATTCATACGATCGTCCGAATCGAGCTCGATCGATTCGACGTCGCCACCGCGCCAGCTGCGTATAATTGCTTCTGCCGAGTATCGAAGGATTGGGGACCTCGGACGGATAAAGGTTTCTTTTTATTCATCGTTACGCTTCCTTTGTTTCCCGTCTGATAACTGTCGTCTCTGAAGAAGAATACGTATGGCTGTGTGGTATTCTCCGGTTGCGCTACGGAAACGATTCCGTCGTTCATAAAGAACATCGGGGATATCTTTTGAAAGTTCGCGAAGTTTATTTTCCATTGCGAGTGTAGCTTCACGTTACGTTAGATCCAAAATAATCAGCGAGATTCTCCAAAGAATCGCTTGCAAAGATTGTCTTGTTGCGTAACTAACTGTGGCTACTTTTAACAATCATATTTGTATGTATTACATAAAAATTTTATAATGATAAATTGATAAATTGTGTAATATGTTATTCTTATTAAATTATATTGTTATATTAACTTTTTATAAATATTATTACCTTTTAAGGTCTTTCGCTATTTTTTTGTCTATATTCTGCATTTTAATATCATTTCCAGATAACACATGATATTCAAAGAATGTCCATAGGATGTTCTAAGAACATTGTAACATTCTTAGAATGTTCTATGGACATTTTTAGAAGGTTTGTGCTATCTGGGTTTTCATAAAAAAGAATATTCGCTCTAACAATTTTTACATATTTTACAAAAAGAAAACGTAACTGGTATATGAGAAGCAATCGTATTATTTCAGTTAGTGTCATTTGCATTTATAACAACTCTTTTGATAAGTATTCACGTCAACAAAGGGCTGCTTTCTCGCAAACCGTATCTGTGCGCCAAATCCATTTTCGTCATATATCTTTACGCAGCAAAAAGGACCCGACACAACATTGCACTACGTATTCCATAGCCGCAACATGTGTATGCGCGGTTGCATGCACATACACTATTGTTATACTGTGACACCCGCGCGATGCCTATCACTTCCATCGTCACGTCACGATGTAACCACGTAGTGAAAACAAATGCGTTTGCCAGAATCTTGTTGCGTCTTCCTCCGTCTCTTCTTTCCTTCCCAATTTCTCGAACCACGATCTTCTCGTCTTTCTGTTCTCGTTCTCGTCCCCCCCCCCTCTCTCTCTTTCTCTCGCGTCTACTCATCCAGTGGCGGATGAAAGCTTTTTGAGGCCCTAATATATTTTGTGTCATTTTGCAAGAAAACCAAGAAGGCAAATCGAATTTGTGTGAAACGAAAGGACGAATTTTGCAATCTCAAATAAATTTGGAGTTTCTTTTCCCTCGAACGTAACGTTGCTGCCTTAACAATTATTTAAACGGTTAAATTTAAATGCTTCTGAAATTTTATTCTCAAGGAATTTATGATTTAAAGAGACTATGCTAAAAAAATTGGTACACAATTAGATCTTATTTAAGAATCAGTTTATTAAAAAAATCTACACAATATTGATACAAGATCCACATTTAGGTCAACTTGTGAGAGTGTGAGGCTCTTTTATATTGTAAGATTCTAGACCGAGTTATCCGCCACTGGTTTCATCCCTTCGCCGAGCGAGTTAGCTTTCGCCGGCATCGCGTAGAAGCGTGCCGTGCCGTCAAAATGCAAATTCCGTCCACGCGGCTCGTTGAATTATTATTTTAAGCCCCGTAACGGCCATTCGCTACGGGAAAATCTCATGAAAATTAATTTATTTTAATGCACTTGGTCCACGTCGCGACTGTTACGGAGAAAGTCGGAGAGCGAGAGAGAGAGAGACAAAAAGAGAGAGAAGGAAAGGGGGATGGTGCATGAGGGAGAAAGAAGGGAGGATGAAAAGGGGAAAGGAAGGAGAAGGGCCAATGCGCCGGCAAGGGCGCAGACACCAAATTAACGTTCGACTCATGCTTCTTTCAGCACACTCCGCCGCGGAATTGAGAATTCTGGATTCTGGAGCCGGTCTCGGCTTAGACGAGAAGGATTTCCGCCGAGATTTTCTCTGTACATCCCCCGTCAGCCATCCTCGCCAACCGGCGTCCCCTCAGCCTCCGCTTCCGTTATGAAGACGTTCGCGCATCGTCACTTCACCGACTTTCTGGTGAGATTTTTCAGCGAATCTTAAAGCTCCGCTGCCAGCGAAATCTATTCTTTGTATTATCGTTTAACAGTAAATATTTGCCGTTCTTTCTTCGCGCAGCTACAGCGAGCCTCGTAGGGCCGATTTTATTTTATTTGCAAAAAAAACTAGGATCTAGGATTACTGTGCATTATTATTATCGATATTACGTCGCTTTCACGTCGAAATAACGCTAACTTTCATCAGGATTGAAATGTATTTGGTAATATGATTTGAGTAATATTGCAACGCATTTAAATAACTTTTTATTGAATACGAAAGAAAAAGCACGAACGGTTGACTGACAGTCGGTGAATTTGAATGGCACGATAATGGTGCCAATTCAACTCTAATTGAAGCACTCGCAATCAATAAATTACAAATACAATAACGGCATCGCGTTCGGATTGAAAAGCTGGATAAAGAGAATTGACCAGTTGAAAATACATTTTTCGTATTCGGGTTATATTGCGACTACATTTATTCTTCCTTTCGTCTGTATTACTTCAATTTAATTACTTTTTAAGTTACGATTTGCAACTTCGGTTAATTTTACGCCGCGGCAGAACACCGTCCTATCAACCGTAACTTCCAAACTTTCAGGCTTTCAACTTTTATCTTCACTACAACATATTCATTCAGCATGTTGCTACAGAAAAACCTCGATAAAGAATTTCGCTAATTAAACACCATTATAAACGTGCCTTCACTTCTCTCGTAATACTTTTATAATAATTTTGTTAATAATAGGATTCAACAGAAAGTCTTATGAAGGCAACCTTAAAGGCATAAATAGTAAAAGATCAACAATAATTACGATAAGATAAAAATTTTGGAAAGAAATTAGATTAGATTTAACAAATATGCATTTTACAGAATAAGTGGAGTTTATAATTGATAAGTTTAGAATGAAAAGTAATAGCGGACGATTGATAACGTTTCGCGAATAAAGGAATCACCGAGTTTGACACTTTTATGCGAAATGTCGATAGTACCCTTTATACCGCGCCAAACGTAGGGGTCCAAAGGGTTAAAGCTGAAGACGACTTTTCATGCCGTCGACATGAAGCGAAGGAAGCATATAGACGGTGTCGAGAATTTTCTCAGCATCTCGAGATGCCACGGTAATTCCGTCTCGAGTTCTCGATCCTTCCAGCCTTTTCTCAAGCAATTCCTCGGTGCATGATACCTTCTCCCTGATGAAGGAGAAGGTTGTTATATAGGGTGTTCACAAGTACCATCCTTAATTTTAATGACAGCTTCTTTAGAACTTAAATTATTTTTTCTCGATGAAAAGTATTATGGCAGATTACTCTTATCGTAATTTTTTAATTTCCAATATAATATATCTTGGTAACTGAACTATGAATGAAAAATATTTTGTTAAAATTTTCTTGAAATGAACTGAAAAGTAAGATTTTATATGAAATTTAGTTGAAAATTTTTAATTTCGTGAGATCGACGGCCAAAGATACTGTCTTTAAAGTTAAGGTCGACGATTTTAGGACACCGCGTATAACGCCTCGTAGATAGACATGCACAGTCTGCGTGCATGACAGATCCCGCGGTTCGCATGGAGAACTTTACGGGACGATAATGGACAGATTTATGAGACTGTTTATCGATCCTCAAGTAAATCCAGTTTTCGTAGCCGCGAGGGGGGGGGGTGAGGATTCCGTCCGCGGGACATCGTAAAGATCGTGGAAAAGCGAGGGCAAAAAGTTGCCGAGAACTTAACTTCCGTCTGTCCGTCCTGTCGCTACAAACCTGAATTTATCAGGTCAATTTACGAGTAATTTCCGAGTCGCCGTGAATGATTTTCGTCTTACCTCTTGGTATAAGATTCGAAATTGCACGCAAGTGTTTGGGAAACCAGGGGTCGAAAAAAGGATAGCAATTGACGTGACAAATAAATTATAAATACATATTGATATTAACCCGTAAATGCTCGCGTGACTTTTTTGACGTAAGTGCTCGCGTGGGAGTCAATTTGACCGACATTTTCATTTATTTATTTTTTACGTATAAACAAAAAATTTTTGATTTATAAATAATTATAAACTGAGACGTGTTTTAAACATAAAGTAATAATTTTCGAGCAATAAGCGGGAAACACACACTTCTCCATAACGCATAAGGAAATCAGCCAATCAGAATCCTTTATTTTCATCCCACTCCTCATTCCGAGGATTCTGATTGGCTGATTTCCTTATGCATTATGCGTTATGCGTTATGGAGAAGTGTGTGCCCCCCGCCTTAGAAATTAAAAGAAATCCATATTTTTAAAAATATTTCCTTATGTAATATTTTGGTTGGTAAATTCATAGCTTAATTTCGTCTGGAACAGTTTAACCCCTACGCGCGTGCTTACGGGTTAATTCATAAATTTCATTATTTCGCAACGTAAAATGACATCAGACGAGAAATGTGCGGTAGAATAAAACATAACGTAAGAAGATCCGAGCGTCTTAGATATTAAATTTTATGATACGCAAATAACTGTTACAATCGCTCGCGGCTCGTTGATTAATCGCGAGGCTGAAGTACGGAAAGGCGTGGCGACAAAAACGCGGAAATTCCTCGCGACAAGGCCACTTGGTCGGATCTTCATTTTCGCGAACTCAGGCTTTAACTTTCGGACTTGAGGCTTTTTCATGGTTTAAGGACAAGCCGAGGAGCCCTCCCTGCTCGTCCCTCAAATCCTTTCATAAAGAATATCCATCCTTCCAAGTTCCAACTCACGTCCAAGAGCACTTGCTTTCCCCTCCCCCCACTTCTCCCCTCCCCCCGGGCTCTTTCGCTTCCTCGTTTCTTTGTCCTTGTTCTCTCTCTCTTTCACGTGTCTTCATCTCGACGTTCCTCTTTTCCACTCTCGCTATCGCTTCCGCGTATCTCCGGTTTTTTTTTGCACCCGTCGCGTTTCGTTATTTTGCATTTTTTTTACGAATGCGTGTAACCGACAAAGCGCGCGAGTCGCGTCAGATCCGCGTTTTCCCTTCGAGGACGCGCGTCGAGTTCGAGCATCCTTGACAGACTACGGCGCAACCGTATAGTCTTTCCAGCACTCGAAATTGTTCGGCTATTGGACGGCCTCGGCTATTCGAGTCTTACGAAACGGGAACTCGCGGCCGAATCGAAAAGCTGACGCTAGGCCGTGTGTCCGTATTGCGGTGAGGTAGAAACTATTTTTTAACAATTTTTTCTCTCCCGTCCTGGAGAAAAAAAAATACGCGCGTTAAGGGATTAAAAACGCATCGGGCGCAGTCGCGCGTGCTCGAAAGTTGATCGAGATTATCGAGTATTCAAACCGTTGGAGAGGGGGGGGGTGGAGGGGGGCGCACTCGATTTCGACCGGTAGCCGGGGGTTTCCGACCGAGACCGAACAATCGCGGCACTCGAGAATTTCCGGTACTCGCGTCCACCCTCCCGCCCTCACCCCTGAAATACCATGGGGTTTTTATTTCGCGCTTGCGTTTTCGTCGACCCCGCGGTCGATCGGGGGCGCCTCGCTCGCTTTCTCTGTCTTTGTCTCCCCCCCTCGCCCTCTCTCTCTCTCTCTCTCTCTCTGAATCGGATAACTGCTCGGGAATCACGAGGCCTGACGGTCGATGAATAAAGGAGACGCCATTTAAATTGTAAATGACCGCGATATCCGCGTGGAGGCAAACCTTCAATTAGGGCCCCGCAGGCGGAGGAGGTACACGTACACTCGCACGTCTCGGAACGCCAGCATTGCCGCGTAAGATGTGCCAGATAGATAGACGGACAGTCGTTTGTTGCGATTTGGCGAAACGACGTGTAAACTTGTCGAACGCGAGCAAATAATGCAGCGATAACGCAAAGATTGCATCAATCGCGCCTTGCATCGCTCCCCCTTTTTATTTCTTCAGCAAACCGATCGCGAGACGTCGGCGATTTCGCATTGTCTCTTTCGTTTTTATCATGTCTACCAATGCAGATTGATTTTAACCTCGATTTAACTTGTTCTTCA
This sequence comes from Aphaenogaster floridana, assembly GCA_003063835.1. Lineage (NCBI taxonomy): Eukaryota > Metazoa > Arthropoda > Insecta > Hymenoptera > Formicidae > Aphaenogaster > Aphaenogaster floridana. The sequence continues at coordinate 121,774 of NJRP01000240.1, read as the reverse complement.
TTTTTTTCTAATTCGACAAATTAGAAAGAGATAAAGAGTGGGTTAAACCCCGAGATTGAAGTTAATCTGCATTGGTATAGAACTGGACATCATATAAGTTTTTTTTTCCAAAAAGGATTCCATCTCGCTCACGTTTCCGATAATCTTGACTGGTCTGCTCGTGCTGCTGGACCGCGAAATATTAATATCTAGCACGCATAAGAGAGATGTTCTGGCGTTTTTTAACGGGATCTTTGTGTATATGATTCTCGACGAACGGCAGCCTTCAGTCGGAGATCTTTCGCGGCAACAGCGTCCTTTTAATCCCAGGTTAATCCTCGATGTCAGTCGACCGTGTCTGCTGCTTCGGGAAGTATTCGAGAGAGAGAGAGAGAGAGAGAGAAAGAGAGCCGCCGTGTATAAAAGGGGAACGCGCGTTTACCTAAATTCCGGGCAAAACGCTCGGGAAAGGTTTGCCCCCGACGCGCGGAAAAACGGGCGCGGGGAAAGCGTGGTGTATAGGGTGGCGGTTGGGAACGATGTTCACGAGTGCTTGAATGTCTCATTTCGCGGAGGGGGGCCGGGGGAGAATTGGGAGGAAGGGGCAGAATGGTGGCGTCGCGCCGGAACTTTATAAAGCGCGTCTTTGCATGTTTTCACTCCGGGCACGCACGCTTTTATCGTCCCTACAACGCCGCCGGTAGCGAGCGGCACGATAACACGATCCAATTCGTCGTCACGACACGTATATACGTGTATGTGTTGTGTTGTGTTTGTGTTGTGCGCGCGCGCACGCGCGCGTGGGTATGTGTGCGCATGCATATATATGGGCATATGCGCGTGCATGCACACATGCGTCATGTATGCATGCATGCATACCGGAAGAGCGTGCGGGCGTTCCGCGCGCGCGGCAGGACGATCGATCGCAAAAGTTACGTAATGAGTCTCCGCGTGTGCTAACTCTTGCCCGGAGACCGCCAAAATCTAGGTTATCAAGTTTTCGTCGGCAACCCACGCCGACACGCTCGACCAGGGCCGCAGCTACCTCGCCGCGAGACGTGAACGTTGATAGCAAAGTGGAAAAATAAGGCATTATCCGCTTGCCATCTTGACACGTGAAAGGATCCTCGTTTGTACAAGGAAAAAAAAATTTTTTTTCCTTGCACTTTTCCTCGGGAAGACGATCGATTACATCTTGACCAAGGAATCGAGGTCTTCCATTGTTTTCCTTCCCTCGCGAACCTAATTGTACACTGAGAAAAATGTGTTTGGTATTTATGACTGTAATTGCATAGTAAAATAATTATGGTTAGGAGGTCCTTTTTTATTGTCAATACTGATATACTGTTAGTAATAATAACTTTATTTGCATAGTTTTGCCAATCATGTTTTGCCAGTCATGGTTAAAACAATTATAAAAATATAGTTGGCGCTGAGAAAATAACTATAAATTATGGTAATTGCAACCATTCTTTTTTCTCACAATCAGTGTAAGTACAATGAAATTCTTAAAATGCTCCTAGTTAGAAAAATTCTGCAATCGCAACGGCAATCCAATTGAACGACTTCGTCGCCGAAAACGGCGACAAATCGAATAAAATTTCTTAATTCGCTCCCCCCGGAGCACGCTCGCGCGCGCGCGCGCGGCGCCAATTAAATTTCAGCATGGTAATTCAGGCGGGTGCACCGCCGGGGGAGATCCCGAAGATGACGCATCTCTCTGCGTCAGCGCGGCTCTCCTGCGTCCCGCTCCTCTCCGCTTCTCCCGGCCCAGAAATGGCTAGCTCGATTAGCGCAACTGGGCAACCAACTTCGAAAACCCGTCGGGTGCGATAACTTTTCTCTCCTCTCTTGAGTACGCGCGCGCGCGCACGCGGCCGAAACTTCTCCCGTTTCCCTTTTTCTCTCCAGTTTCTTTCCCGCGTCGTGCATTAGAGTAATCACGGCGAGGAGAGGTGTCGCGGCTGCGAGACGGTTCTTTCTCTCTTAAAGCTCGCCTTATCGAATAACGGAGAAGTCTCGATGCGGTTATCAGAAACATTTGCACGCGTAGCGGCTCGCGAAGCTGTCGGTACACTGAGAGGAAAAAATAGTTGGAATAACAATAATCTCACTATATTTTATAGTGAGTTTTGGCCTTAAACATATTTTTATAGTTCATTTAACATGTAAAATATAGCAGAGTGAACAGATTTATAGTCATCAGATTTCCTATTATTACCATGTGTATAATAAAGTATGCTAAGAATATTATAGTTACCTGTATTAGTATTTGCCAAATATTCCAATGTATTGACTATATAAAATAGTTAATTTTTTTTACTATTCCATATATTTTATCTTACTATATTTTTACTTCAAATGATTATAATTATTGGTAAAAATTATATATGGGTCACTTGTACTATGCCTATATCGTAATTGTCACCAACATAAGTGGTAACACTTACTATAAAAATGGTATTCTTAACTAATCATTTACTATGTCATTATAGTTCCAAATATCATACATTTTTCTCTCATTGTCAGTGTAGCGTTCATAGACGCCCTTACAACTTTTTTCAAGAGGGGCAGAGTGTAAATACACTTAGGGGTACCATTTTTGTAAGGCTTTCACTGAGAGAAAAATTTATGATATTTATGACTATAATTAAATTGTAAATAATTATGGTTAGGTGCACCATTTTTATAGTTATTACTGCTATAATGTTAGTAATAATAACAAAAAAATAGTTACAAATACCACAATTTAACTATAATTATTATAATTAATTATTATTAATTATTATAGTTGGAATCTTTTTTAACTATAATAATTATAGTTAAATTATAGTTTTTGTAACTATTTTTTTTATTGTTACTAACATTATAGCAGTAATAACTATAAAAATGGTGCACCTAACCATAATTATTTACAATTTAATTATAGTCACAAATATCATAAATTTTTCTCTCAGTGTTGTCAAACGAACGTTATTTAATATTTGCAAGTAATATTTTTTAAAGAAATATTTATGCAGATTTTTATTTTTTATTTTATAAACAAACAACACTGAGAGAAAAATTTATGATATTTGTGACAAATATAGTCACAAATATCATAAATTTTTCTCTCAGTGAAGAAATTATCTGGTTGTCAATCATAAAATCATTCTAAATCGAAAAAATTAAAATCCGGGGGGAGGGACATATACCCCTCCTTGCCCCCCTTATGAGCGCCCATGATGGCGTTTAATAATTCGTCCACGATGATATACACATTGCAATCGGTTCTTTGAACTACGGGGCGTATTGAAAATTGTGTGCTGATTCATATCTCACACGCGTAATTTTTGAAAAATTCGGTGAACGTCTGGCGTTGCATACATCGCATCTGCATTTATATGAAAGTAAATGGAAGTAGTCATTATACTGGAGATTAAAAACAACAATTTTTAATATTCATATGGACAGTAAATACATACACGTGTGTATCTGCGCGTGTAAGAGAAATGTTTACATCAAAGAGATTTTCATAATTTTTCCGCGATATTTTTGATACTAACCTACATTTTATTTAATTACGTAATTGTTACGATGAATGTTTAAACGATATCTCGTTATTTTATTAAACTACGGGACTTTCATTTTGGATGCAATGAGAAGTGGTTTATGTAAATCAAACGTTCCATGAATACGCGACTGATGTATCGCATATTATTCTCTTACCGCATTATAAATTAATTTGCATAATAATGCGCCACGAGAATCTGTTCAAAATTCGCCCTAGCAGTTTTTTTTTTCGAAAAAACCGTCGCCATGTGTTCAATTACGGTATTACGGATTTCGGATGAGCGCGATGTACCGAGATGAATGCGCGCGAGCGCGGCGATGTACGCTCGCGTTTTATGACGTGTATATCCAAGTGTCTCATTATAGGCCATGAATAATGTAGCGCTTGGAAATGCATCGCCGGAATGGATTCGCCCGAATTTCCGGGGTAGAATAAAACACGTCGTATCCATGCTAATCGGCGTATTGCATTTTGCCGGTCAATTGCACCGACTAGACTAACAGTTCAATTTAACGGCGGCCGGCAGCAAGAGACGACAGTGATAATATCCACGTCTCGTAATCGGGAACAACCGCCGGAACATATGCGTCACGCGCGGTGCCGATTAAATTGCGCGTTCTCTAAACGGCGTAACGAGCGGTGTACAGCTCGTCGCATTCCCACGGGAATGTTTTCATTCACGACGATCGGGCCGGGACGGGGAGAGCGATCCTCTTTGATTCATATCGCGCGGCGCGACGATAAGATCCGTAAATGAAAGCGCGATAAACCGCGAAGGGATTGCCGCACGCCTGTTATCGTCGGGCAGTCGTAAACCTGCACGATCGTACTGGGAATTCAAGGATGCGATTTCGTTCACGATTCCAGTGAGCGGAGAGAAGCGCCCGGCTAACCGGTCAAAGAGACGGTCCCGGCATTCGATCTCGTTACGGTTGATATGCACTTCTGGTCGCAAAGCGATAGATAGAGTTACAAAATAGCCGTCGCATTCGTGCCCCCGTAGAATCGGACGTTTAATTTTGCGATAACGCATACATTGTATTGTAGTTTGCATCAGTTCGCGTCTCGAATTCTACGTGTATTGATAACGTAAACGCGAACTACGCAGACCGCGTAACGCATATCCGAAACTCCTACACTTGTCTGAGGAAGAGCGTCGAGATGTCGTGTCTCGATGCATTTTGTACGTCTAGCTCGTTTAGGAGGTTCTGGGAAAACTTATGTCTCGTGGTTTAACTATTTAATGTAATACTCCCGTAAATTTACATAATGTTCAGTATGCAAAATACTATTTGATATTTTCACGCCAGTAAAGCGAAATTTTATACTGCAACGGAGGTAATTTAATTCTCTGGAACGAGAGAAAATAGTAACTTGGTGCTTATAAATTACAGAATTTTTAGTCGCAACATTCTCTCTCCCCCCCTCTCTCTTTCTCTCTCTTCGCGAGAAGAGGAAATCTGTCATCTGTAATACTCTAGTTAACATTCGGTTGGTAGGGGTAATATAACACATCTGACGTGACTCCGTATTCGAGAGAGTTTGCGTTAACAGCGCGTATTTTATAGTGCTCCTAATGTACAGCGCAAAGATGGATGCGGTTGTCGGAAATTCCGAGGAAACTGTACCGAAACCCCACTGACTTTTAATTCCATTTTCCCGGCAAACATCTTCCGTTTCCAACAAACAACTGAATAATCGATAGTTACCGCGGCCCCGCTTCGACGGATGTTGAATTTTAATAACATCGGTTCTCTCAAATCCAGCGAATGAATAGGCATCAGACTCTTTGTCGGGTGAACAGTATTGTAAAGACAGTCGACACGCACAGGCGAGGAGAAAGGGATCCAGGCTGAGCGCGGTGATACGACGAAGCGAAATCGGCGTTGTCAGACGTCCGGAAAATCGAGGAAGTCGGGGAAACTGAGAAGAGCCAGGGATGTCAGGGCGAGTCCGAAAAATTTCGGAAGACTTTCACGAATTGGACGGGGAAGATTAATTGACAGGGCGGCAGAGAATGACAATATAGATATATAATACTATTCCAATCATTATTAAAAATTACGTCTGCGTTTTTTTAAAAGAGAGCGTGCACGGAAAAAAATAGATTAGCTGTGGTCTACAGCCAAGTTATAGCTTGCTATTGCAAGTTTAACATTTATAACTAAGCAAATTTGATAAAATAGCAAAGAAAATATGCCTAAAAGCAGTTATAAGCATATTTTCTTTGCTACAATATCAAATCTGCTTAGTTATAATGTTAAACTTGCATTAGCAAGCTACAACTTGGTTGTCTATTTCTTTTCCGTGTGCGATAACGATAGAAACAATAGCTCTTTTCATTAGTCGCTGTACGTCTCGGCCACTTTATCCTCTCTTTTTTCTCGATTTTCGTGTGCCCTTTGCGAGATGTTGCAATCGCATTTAGAACCTTGTCTCGCGTGTATGATCGGAGTTCGGAAAAACCCGAAGAAATACGGGGAAATCTTCCAATTGTATTCGCGCAGCGATTCCGGCGGAACGATACGCCGCGCGACACCCGTTAGACTATCGCCGAGGAGAATGACATAAGACATCCCCGTTCTGACTCGGGCGCCATATGACCGTCTCTGTCGCAAGCTCCTTCCTCGCTCCGGGTACAAGAGGGAGGAGGAGGAGGAGGGGGGTCTTCCTCCCGGCCCCCTCTTATACCCGCACCGCTATCCTCTACATTCTACTACCGTCATTCCTTGCCCTCTCGTCTCACCGGTCCGCCACCTACCACCACCCCCGCACCCCCACCACGCCGGCATCGGCGCACAACCACCACCGCAACCAATACCACCACTACCACGTTCTCCAACCAACACACCGGCACCACCGTCGGCCCGAGAGAACCGTTGTCGGAAGCGAGAGAGACGATGGAGGAGAAGAAAGAAGTTCAGGACGAGAGAGAGACGGAGCGAGGCGGGGGAGATTACGTGGGAAGGAGAAAAAGAGGGGACAAAGAAGCCAAGAGTAACCCGAGGAGAGATGAGCAAGATGGAGGAACAAGGAGGCCACGTATGAGGACGGAGTGATGAGGAGGCGAAGGGAGAGAGAGAGAGACAAAGAGGGAGAGAGAGAGGGGGGGGGGCAACCAGGCACAAGCATAGCGTAGCATGGCACGGCATATCCATAGACATATACACTGTGTCTATGGGCATATCGACGAGATCCGACAGCGGCCGAGCGCCACCGAACACGGCCGACTCGGACCCTGCGCGCTCAACCCAAACCCGAGAAAGCATAGTTGCATTTAAACTGCCATCCTACTCAGGAGGTCTCTCTCTTCCTGAGTCCCGAGCGACCTCGGGACGAATACGTACGTACGGGTACGTACGCAAGTCGCGCACTTCGGTCTGTGTTAAACCGCTCGCGTCGCGTCCGCGCTCCGTGTCCGTTTTTTCATGAGAGGAAAAAAACGAAAAACGGAAGGGGTAGGGGAGAGAGGAGAGTCGGACCCAGAAGCGCGGTCCCGGCAGAGCAGAGCGGTCCGGGGGTTGACCCGGTCGCGCGCACAGGACACTCGGTCGGTCTGACGTCAGGAGCGCTTTAACTTGTTGGATTCGACGCGAGTGCGACGCGAAAGTGAGCCGGTCCGTGAAGCGGCTTCGACCCGGTTCAACCTCGGGACGTGGTGAAGGTGCCGGACGAGATGGACGGATGGAACGATGTTCCCCCTTCGCTTTCGGACCTGTCGCGACGGACACCGCGCGACGGGGGGGGGGCACCCGCTCCCCCGGTCGGGTTTCCGGTACTGCGACGCGATCACCTTGTCACGCATTTTCCGCTGGTTCCGCCGCTGGTTCACGTCGGTCGCTTCGTCATCCGCTTTGTCGGCACTACTGTCACCGTCACTGCGCGCTCGGTTCGGTCGTTCCCCGCTTGTTCCCCGCGCGACGGTCGCCCCCGGGTTCCTCGCTCCGCTTCGTGACGCTGTCGCTTCGGCCACTGACAGCCAGCTGCGATGTTCCCCGCGGTGTTAACGAGATCTCGGGCACTCGGTGTAAAAAAGAAACGGAGCTAGACGGCGTAGCGGTGATCCCGAGGCGAATGATACTCTTCTGTACATGTATTTCTTCATTCGTTAACTTCAACTTCATTCCTTTTTTGGTACTAGACCCGCTTCTTAGTTGGAGTCTCCACTTAATTACGTCATCCGCGAAGAAGGGAAAAATCAGGCAACTCTCTCTTGAATTTGGAATAAGCTTTTGAAACGCGGCTTTGAACGTATCGTGTTACGTTGAATCGCGGTATCTGCAAGTACGTAATTCTCCGATGACGTGTGCGAACTTTTCTGGAGCATGAACGTATAATGACATTAATAGACGTTATACGCGACTGTCATGGAGGAACGTATCTCGTTTTTGATGAAATAAGATCCGCCTGCTCTTTCGCTGATGCCAGTTATTTGTCAGTATCTTTAATCACTGTAAATTATCATTGACGTCAATGAGACGCCAGACAGATGTAGTGTTAGCTCAACTTGCGACCGCTGGTGCTGCACACGCAGACAAGTCACGTTCTTAAATCATTCAAATACCGATAATCGTCGTCGACATTGTTCGAGAACATTGATCCAGGTCTAACTCTCGATTCGATGTGATCATTTCGAAGATTTCGTGCACGTCGACTTTGGGATATATATATATTATACTGTCAGAAATTCTGTGATTTGAGACCAACCCGTGTTATCGCGCCAATAGAGTATCACCCTTGTCACTTCGGAGTGAATACATGATTAAGCTTGAACCAACGAGCCAAAGTTCGGTCTGAACCACAGTACTCTCGAACCGGGGGCTAGATTATCCGAAGCTTGCGGAGGGCATTCGTGCCTGTAAGGCACCGTTGGGAAGTTTCAGCGAGTCCACTCGAGGTCGATGACGAGTAGTCCGCATTTTTGACGCGTAACGTAACGCGCTCTGATACGAGATTCGCGATAACGAGTGAGGGAAGTTGCACGCGACGCGATGGCACTACTTGTGATTTGGCGATTTATCTTCAGATCTTGAAACGCAACGCCAAGTACGTACATCAGTCGGTGATATCTCAAGCGAGTGTAAGGTCCTACATGATTTCGAAGAGCGGTGTGTCTCTATCTCCCGCGTTAAGCTTTGATAAAATTTCGGGAGGAGAGTTTCGAAGATTTAGATGCGCCATAAAAATAATCAATATTTAATTACGCAGGATCGGTGTAGCGTGTGTGATGAAATTTTTGCGAATGCATCTGTCGCGCCGATTTCTCTCAGTAAATTATTCTCCGCGCTCGAACGCTTGTACGAGAATATGCAACACGCTGTCACCGTACTGCGACGCGTGCAGCGAAAATATTTGCCTACGGAAATATTTGAATCCGTCGGAGCGATGGCACTGTGCACGCCTGTCCGTAATCCAGCACTGTGCGTTGGCAGTGGCACTCGAAATACCGAGTACACATCTAATACCAATACTAGAGGCTGTTAACGAGGATATTCGTCATCATCACTCGCGGCGCTAATCAATAAGATTCGCCGTGGAATAGATCGCGTACGAAAGCGCGGAAAATCCCGACCAGCGGGTGACACGTCCTCAAATTTGATTTCTGACGGGGCTGCCCAACAATAATTGTCAATCGCCGCGTCCAAAATCAAGCTGGTGGTAGTAGTGCCGACGAGATTCGCGTACACGTCTCTCGCAGACACGTACACGCGACACGCTCTCTCGCCGACCGTGGTACGATCTTCCCGAAATTTTTTCGGCGACGATTAATCACCCTGCCGGTTAACGTAATCAATCTCGGTGTCAATGCGATTTCGCGTCTCGTCCCCGTTATTTTTTTTTCCCTGCAATTGTGTTAACGTCACCGGGAGAGAGAGAGAGAGAGAGAGAGAGAGAGAGAGAGAGAGAGAGAGAGGGAGTGCGCCCGTGTGGTCGTGGATGTTTCTGGGAAATTCGTTTCGCGAAAGAGAATAGCCCGACCGGTGCCAGCGACTTCGGATCGAAGTTTGGAAACGCTTTGTTCCCGCTGAAAAAGGTGTTTGAAAGAGGGTTGCGCGGATCGATATATCGGCTTGACTCATCCCCTCTTCCCGTGGCTCCCCCCTCTCTGCTCCCGGGATGATGTTTCTGCTAGATATCGGTGTGAACAAATATACAGTACGCGGTCGAGTATTCATTGATAACTCGCGATTCTCGTTCGAGTCAGATTTTCGCGCGACGCGAATTACCTTGCGAATCGTTGAGGTCAAATTTTCAAGGATTGAAAAAAGTAGGAAATAATACCCGACTGATTAATGTCCATTTCCATCAATGTAGATTAACTTTAATCTCGGTTTAACTTACTCTTTATCTTTCTTTATACGGAAAGAACGGCTTTTACTGAAGTATCTAAAAATTTAGCCAGGTACAGATATGAAAATAATTATGTTGGACCATCCAAAATAATTATGTAAGACGCTCAAGCATAATGACAATGCTGCAAAAAGTTTTGACATTCTAGTAAACAGCTTGAGCGTCCTACATAATTATTTTGGATGGTCTAATGTAATTATTTTCTGATCTGTATTTGACTAAATTTTTAGATACTTCAACAAAATCGTTCTTTCCGTGTAGTTAATTAAAAAAAGATAAAGAATAAGTGAAACCGAGATTAAAATTAATCGACATTGATGGAAATTAACATAAATCGACAGACGGAAAAATCGGTGGGCGGTAATTAAACCGTCACGCATTTTAACCGTAGGATCCCATCGCGTAATTGAATTATTTAACGACGCGCTAATACGGCTCTTGTGCGTATCGTGTCGCACTTTGCATGTCAAATCGCGAATTTGTAATTAACATAATGAAACTGGGAAGAAGTGTCGGGAGAGAGCCTAATGAATAGTGATTAGGAGCCTAACGTAAATTCACCTGCGACCCGGTGAAACAATCGGGCTCTGTGTCGTGGAAATTAAGCAAGATTTCCCAACGGCGTGGAAAACGCCGCCGCGCCGCGGCGAGTGAATCAACGGGTGATGCAACGTTTCGTAACTGCTGTCTGCGCGGCTCGCGAAAATTATCCTCGCCGCGCGCTCGTTTATATATCACGTTGTTATCGAATTACCGCCGTAATCCCTTTGACACTTGCGCCAAAAATTCCGAGCTCAGCCCCCGCGGCACCGTCGCGTCGGCCCCGCGGCGAAGTAAAAGCGTTCGCGAATGTAACGCGGCCGCCTCGCCGTTACTTGTTGCGTCTAAAACTTCACGAACCGAAATCTCCCTCTTGCGCACTCGGCCTCGTAAATTTGCAATAACCCGCGGAATTAGCGAGTGGTCCCACGTCGATGTCGCGATACGGCCGTAATTGCACGCGAAACTCGCTGGGATTGGGGACTACGGGTGCACCTAATTGATGGCGCATCCCGGCAAAAACACGCTCGCGCTAGCACTCCGCGCTAAACGTCAGAACGTAGTTAAACATATTGGAGTAAAGCGGAAGTAATTACGGTGCAAGCGACGAGTTGGTTAAATTTCGCGTTATAACCAACCTCGATTTACTTACAGCGCGAGTCGCCGGGCGTCGAGCATTTTTCCAGAGCATTTTTCGTTCGCCCCGCTCGGCTCCACCTCCCTGAATATTTTCGTCTACGGGTCTCTTTTGATAATACAACTTTTCCGATAATGGATGGAATACCGTGGCTTTGAAATGAGACCGGGTAATATCGTCCTGGGAATTGTAGCAAGTATAGGGAGTAAGGAAACGTTATGCGTATACAAATGTACGACACTCGTCCTCGCGGACCGGCGAAGTGGCATGGGTTGTCCTCGTTCTAGATTTATTATTGCTATAACAAACGGCCGCGCTTCTCTTTGAGGTCTTTATTATCAAGTAAGAAAAGCACTTGAAGACACGGTTATTGGAAACTCGCGACGAGCCAATGGAAACAAATTTGCTGAATTACTCTCGGGCGCAGATGCCCTTTGAAGTCCAAAGGCCTCTTATTTCGGACAGGCACGGAAAGGGAGCTCGCAGAAATTTATATTCGCAGTTAAGCTACTAATTACACCAAGGACGATATTTATTTATGATCGTATAGCTCTTGGTGTCTTCTGTCGAGAAGCTACGCTTTCTTCTTCTTCTTTAATTTCCCCACAGTTAGATTTCCGTCCCACCATGCGTGGGTCAAAGTACCACAGATTAATCAATCCGAAGATCAGTATACAGCCTCCTCGGGGAAAAAGAAGGCAATACTTAAGCTGTGCTTTCGTTTCTTCTTTTCGTTTCCAAAAATCTCTAATGGCCCACCGCGATTCTTCATCCATTTCGAAACTCGATCCAGCGCGATTATCGCGCGCGGCTGCTTCTTTCATCCGGTCGTTGCGTCGTCCGGTGTTAACGGAAGTGTAACGTCAACCTACCATCGCAAGCGTAATTATTTGCAAAAGCGTGCGCACGGTGACGGCGCCTACGGACGTGGCACATCGAGATCGTTGCGCAACATCCGACTCTCGCGAGCGATTCGCGCTTTTCGCGCGCGTACGTACGTATATACATGCACCTGTACATGTAGAGCTCGTCTCCGGCAATCGATAAACCTGAGTGACCGAGGAAATTCGCGAGCCGAACCGAAATTTCATCCGCGTCGGAAGCGTCGCGATGTTTGCTGCCGGAGGAGGAAGCGCCTATCGATCTGCCTCGACCCAAAAAGGTAAGTAGGCGAGCGCCATGGTTACCATTATCTTTAGATCGCGCCTCTGACTTTTAATTTGTCGCGATAAGTACGGGATATAACGCCACGGCGAGTGGCAACGTTCAACGAGATCGAAGTGAAAAGTCTATGTAAGTAGGCACACTGAGAAAAAAAATTTATGATATTCATGACTATAATTAAATTGTAAATAATTATGGTTAGGTGCATCATTTTTATAGTTATTACTGCTATAACGTTGGTAATAATAACAAAAAAATAGTTACAAAAACCACAATTTAACTATAATTATTATAGTTAATTATTATTAAT
>NJRP01000240.1:78772-89293 GCA_003063835.1 Aphaenogaster floridana | reverse complement strand
AAAAATTATAATACATGATAGTGCCTGACAGTGGCTGATGAAGCTCGCGCCGGGCGGCCTTTTATTTCACGCGTTGCTAGATCTTGCTTACGAGAGAGTCCCTTTACAACGAGCTTCAGTTAACTTTAATGTGGCTCAATATTTACCAAAGATTTGATTTTTTAAATATGCTGGGACATATATGTATGTTCCACTGCATCCCAGAGTTAAGAGACCTGACATATGCCTAATTATTGAATGGTAATTAGTTACTAGTTGTGACTTTGCGTGGTTTATACTTGTCTTACATAAAGATTTATATAAGTACGTTCTTTAAAACTTAAAGCTTGCACAAAGCGTGTAAATTAATGCAAATTTAAACATAAGACGCATCAATTGTTATAACGAATTAGTCAAGCTATTTAGTATATATTGTACAATGAAAACGGAAATCAGATTTAATAGGAAATTACGCGATTTCCATGGTGCCGCGTGCAAATAACGATACATGAATATTTAAGTGGACCGACGAAATCATTATGAAAACAATAGGCATGTATAAATAGAAAAAGCCTTTGATTAATGTAGCATCGATAATTAAACGAAAAAGTAATAATGTGCCTTATTTTATTATAGTACGCAACGCACGCGGCTGCCTTATTTTCATATTATTCAGATAATTACTCCAGCTACAATTTCAACGAATAATTTGCATCTGCCGCCGCATAGTTATTGCACCGCGGGAATGCAAAAATCGAACGGTCAGCCGCATCGCTCTCATCTGTGGAATCGACAAATCGCGTAACGGCTTTAAATTTTCGGTAACTTTAATTACGATTACCTTCATCGCATCCGTGTGGCCGGGCGCTAATTTGACGTAATTAAATTTCCTCTCTTTGTTCAAATGAAAGGACAGCGGATACTATGTCTCAAATTCGAGCGACCAGGCGGATAATTTATCTTTAATAATTTATTTTGTTTTACGAGGTTGCACAATAAAGTAATGAGATTGATTAAATAGAAACATTTAAACCAGTGTTTGTATAAACGACTAAACTGGCCACAATTTATTTAGAAAGTCATCACGACGTTTCGACCATTGGGTTTTGGTCCTTTTCAAGTGATCTATAAATTTGGATACAAAGGTAAAAGCATTAATGTCATGTTCACAATGTACAATGAATAAATAAAATGTTAGACAATTAAAATTAAATAAAAATAGGATAGGTATAAATAAAGATAAAAATAAAAATAAAAATGTCATTAAAAGGTTATAAGTTAAAACAAAAAAGTCAAATATATAAAATTTGTAGATCGATTATTACTTAAGTCTAATGCATCTCAGACAAGTATGTGACACAAAATATCAGAACAGTAATGCATTTTTACCATGAAATCATCTACCTTAAAGTTAGATCAAAAACTCATGGAAGACAATCAGTTATTAAGACAGAAAAATTAATTTCCAAATGAAATTAATATATCTATCAAACACTTACATATTTTGTGTGTCTGGGACTATATAAATTTGTCACACATAAGACTTCAGTCGAGGAGCACAGCAGAGAATGTGTAATAAATTATGGTTCGATATTAAAACGGATCGATTACTTAATAATTGTGAGCAAAACATTTATTCAACATTTTAAACAATTTTAATGTGATCACCTTCGAAGTAGGCCCCTTGGGACTGTACACACTTTCGCCAGCGGTCTTGTCAATGTTCATAATAATTCTGGAATGCATTTTCTGGAATGTTGTTTAAGACATCCGTCACAATCCTTTGGATATCTTCCTTTGACTCAAAATGATGTCCTTTAACTACTGATTTGACTTTTAGAAATAAAAAAAAGTCCTAAGGCGCCAAATCAGGTGAATAAAGAGGCTGTGGTAGCACTGAAATGCCTTTTAAGGTAAAAAACTGCCCTACTAACAATGCAGTGTGAGCGGAGCATTGTCATGATGGATTTCCATTTTGAAATAAGGTAGGCAAACAGATATTATTAAAGCAATTACTAAAGAATAAAGAAACGCTGGAGGTCCATTTGCATAGGGGGTGGGAGAGAGAGATAGATCAATGATCATAAATAAGGTCACAGTGTGACCAAACATGAAAAATATTCATTACTTTATATTTATTGTCCGACCTCGTATTCTTATGTTAAGATATGTTTAAAGCGGATGTTTAAAATATGTTTATTCTCTCTTTTAAATTTTCAATATTTTTGAATTTGCGTGAATGATTTATCATTTAAACATATTCTCCGCGATGATATAATTTTCTGACGATGTTCGCTTCGGAACAGGCGGTATAAGGCATCGGTATTCGTAGGATCAGCATCGCTAGCAATATAATCAGAGTTTCTGCGCTCGTAGATTAATCGAAGGTAATAGAAATTAGCGATTGGCAAGAGATACCATCGTAGAATCGTAGACATTTCCGTCCAGACATTTGCGGTGCGACTCTGCACTCGGGCTTATGCAAGCTATATGGGCGCGCGTGCGCGGCTCAATCGGGCTGGGAGGTATTATGCCAGGCAGCCGGGCTAGCGCGCTTTGTCATTATTCGTGAGAACCCTATCAATTCGACTGGAAGATTGAATAAGAAGAAAAACACGGTGCGATGAGGCGCGCGCTCAATAGAGCCGCAAACGCCCGCGCTCGCTCGCCCTCCTGCCCGCGCCCGGTGCCTCTTTTCATTGTTATCGGGACCGACAAAAGATATTTGAAAAAGAGGAAGAGAAACACTGCCAATCTAAATTGAATCTCTTTCTCTCTTTCTCGCCTGCCCTCGTTCGCGCTTCCTCGATCTATCCACGCGCGGCCGGAGAGAGAGAGAGAGAGTGAGACTTCTGCGACCTTCTATCTCGCGAACTGTCACGTATGTATACATGACTGCTGCCATCCGAGCCGATTTTTAGCCTGCCGATCATTCGCCTAATTCGCCGGCTTTCACCAGAAAAGTTTAACCCCGCCGACGAGAGCCGTTATCGCGAACGGTGGAATCACGTGAAATTAATCGAATCGAATTTCAGAAGGTAATATGCACCGAAAACTGGATTCCGCGGAAGGCGAAAAGACCCTCTCGTCGAGAGAACATGAAAGTTTGATCTCCCCTCGCCCTGAAATCTTTCTATTTTATTTGCGGACGCGAATTTTATCGTAATTTCATGTCACGTGTCGTCTCTCTTCCGATCGATCGATTCAAGAGCGGTCGATCGAAATTAGGGATCAATTCTCCGATTAGTTTTGCTCTCGGCTGAAACTTCGAGACGCAAACAATCGAAGCGGACAGTGGATTAAAATAGAGAAGCGAGAGAGGATTATTGATTACGCTTATACATTTTGATGAAAAACTTGTAAAAATACGCACGGATTGCAATCGCGAAATCCAGTAAGCGGCAGAACGTTAAAAATTTACAATGCGCGTTTGTCGAAGAGAAAAATATTTACATCGGGAAATGTCGGGCTGTGTACATTATCGATTTACAACTCAAATAACTGTGATACATCGCGCACAAAACGCTAGCGAACTATGGATGTTTTTTTTTCCGTCACTTTATTTATTAGCGGCGTTTGTTAGTACGCAATCGATGGCGGTTGAATTTGCACTGGCTACTTTGATTCATGCAATTCCGTGTGCCATACATATCGAAACGATACGGACGGATTATATGATACAATATCTATGACCGCGCGGTATCATTAAGTATTACCGATCAAATTAAATTGAGGGCTACATTTTACGCGTCATTATATCAATATTCGAACGATTCAATCATTTAATTGTCACACACGTTGTAAATGGAGATACCGCCGGGTCCCCGTTTCTACACAGAGAAAAAATGATGTTGTATCAACAGCATTAATGTCCATTTCTACCAATGCAGATTAACTTTAATCTCAGGTTAATTCATTCTTCATCTTTTTCTAGTTCTAAGAATTAGAAAAAGATAAAGAGCAAGTTAAACTGAGATTAAAGTTAATCTGCATTGGTAGAAATGGCCATAAGTCTAATTGGAAATAATCTTGTTAATTCAATAACAATTTTAATAAAATAAAATCATACGTATTTGTTTCATTAATAATGTTACTGAATTAACAAAATTATTTCCAATTAGACTTAATGCTGTTGATACATCATTTTTTTCCCGTGTATACTTATTCAATTTGCGCAACGCGGTGCAATCTCCCAAATAATTTTCATTATTAAAACATCGCGTCTTCATTGACGTCGCTTATCGATTTCTAAAGATTCTGCGCTAAAGGGATTAAAACAGCGGATGCGATTATTTGGTGCCGAAGCTCTCGCTCACGTGGAGCCGACAGAACGAATCTCGTGTCATGTATTCATATAAGCGGAACGGGAGAGGGAAAAGAGGTGTACAGCGTGATCGATAAATGCTCCTCGTGCGAGAAAGAGGTAGACGGAGGGGCGGAGGGCGAGGGATGCAAGGCAAGGAGATCCACGAGACGGCGAGCAGATAGACGAAGGAGCTAGACGGTAACGCAGTGAAGAAGATTGGCAATTTTCGCAAAATTAAGCGAATTGAATCGAATTATGCCGAGCCGATGACGTCAGACTTGTAACTCGCTGAATTGGCGAGAAATGCAGCAGCTCTCTTCGTCTCTCTCTTTCTCTCCCTCACCCCTTCCCTCCTCCCTCTCTCTCTCTCTCTCCCTCCTCCTCCTCCGTCCTTCTCTCCTCCTTAACTTGTACCGCATCGATGTCTTCAGTTCAACCTACATTTATCATCCGCGAGAGGACATCTTCTGCAATTCTCCCGACAGCGTGCGAATTTCTGTTTCGACGGCGCGATCGATTCGCCATATGCGACACGATGGCCGTCGCCAAGGCGAAACGGATGACTGATTGACTCGGTTGAACTTAATTGCGCGTGAATCATTCGTTCTACATAATTGCACGGAAGAGTTATCGTCGACGGTGTACATTATGCTTATCACGTGCCGCTCGCTCCTGCCTCTCATCGAATACAAAAAAGCAAATGCACACTCGCATACGCGCGCGTACACACACACACTCGCGCGCAATTTCGCATCGCGAAGTCACGCGATCATGGTAAATACAGCGTGTCTGTTAACGTTTATGATTTCCGTAAATCATTAGTTCCAAGTGGAACAAAGTAACCCCGGCGCGAGTCTGCCGGCATCAATCCGAACTGGCGATAACATTTGTTCGATTGTCATAGTAGAGGAAAGTTGCCTATACTGACATGGGTCTCCTAAAGCGATACCCCCTTATTTCTTGGAAACTAAACATTGCACTTTATTAATTCTGATAAAAACCTGATCTGCTTGGATAATTAAAGAAATAAAAATCCATAATTCATACATTTTTGTGGCTTGTTTCTATATAAAATCAGCTAAAAACAAATGCGAGAATAAAATTCTTACGATCTTCTTTTACAAATTGCATAATTTAAACAATAGTGAGTATGTTATTGGTAATATTAGATCATTCTACATGTTTGTAGCTTCCTAAAATTGTTTTATTTATATTTTTCTCTTAACGCACATATGAATTCTGGCATCACTGCCTACCATGCGCTTCTATGTCAGTTTTGAGGCCTTTCTCAGACACTCATTTTTGATTATCTTACGAAAAAGTTAATTATTGCAAAATACGAAACAATATTATAAAAACTGCTATACCATCTGATAAAGACACTTTCTAGTTTGTATTTATGTTTCCAAAGTTTTATATTTAGCTTTTGTTTAAGAAATATAGTCCAAAAACAAAATGGTATGACGTATCGCCAACTTTCCTCTACGTTTTACGTTTATTTGGAGAAGCTTCCTCTTGAGTTGTGTTGTGTGTGCCAAACTGTAAAATTTAAAAGCTATAAAATTTAAGATAATAACATAATTAACTAGAATTTTGGGGAAATACTTTATATTTACATCAATTTGAAAATGAGAAAAGTCCGCGTAGGCGAAGATGACTATAGCATTCTTCGAAACATTCGCGCTAGTCGCGAAGATCGGAACGGAAGTGTCTCGAGGAAAAGCGTTGATTGCTTTTAAACCACGACGGTTTATAGTGTCGTCGGTATGGTGACCCCCTTCGAGGAGAGGGGCAGTCTATGCAAAGTCAATTAGTTCGGGTATAATAATGTTTACGGCTCTCGCGCGGCGTTACAGAGGCAAGAAGACGAGCGGCTTCCTCGGATGAGAATCGGATAACAATAAGAGTTCCGGTGTTTTGCATCGAAGAATCCTCGCGGTAGATCTCGATGTTCGTGCAAGAGCAAAACTCGCGAGCTAAAACCGAGCGTGGCTAATAAGGGGCAAGCGTGACCAAATAATGTGATTGATAGCTTCGGTCCCGAAGCTGAGCTATCAGACGTCGGTGATCCGAATCGTTTTCACGCCTATCTAAAGTTGATAGAGATATCGCTCGGGACACTAGATCGCAAGAGATAACAGTTGCGCAAGTCAATACGATAATTTATGTTCAAATAGAGATCTGCACATTAATCATATCTGATTGACGTTAGGTGTTTTTATAAGAAAGTAAAATTAATGTAGAATATCGGTTTATTAATCGAATAAAAATTGTACAAGATGAGGCATTACACGCAACATAGAAACCGCTGTTGAATTGTTGGTACCTTCTGAGGAAACGTTACCAAATCTTGCCGCTTTATATTGCGGCCTTTATGACGATCCTCGCCCACATGTTACGAAAGCAAGACCACAGAACGCGCGACCAGGAGTTGAAACCTGAGACTCCACCGCATCCACCGTACAAAGCTGATCAGACTTTCTGATCTTCGTATGTTTGAGTCTCAAGATGAGATACAAGGGCACTAAGAAGTACGAAAGAATATACAAAATGTAATCTTTGTAAAATATTTAAGATAAAACGATTCCTTAATGCTTTACGTAAACAAATTTTAATATTTTTTAAATTTAGGTATTAATATTGTTTAAAGATTAATTAAGCATATGAAATTATTTGTAACTGTAACAAAGGATAGGAACAATAGCCTTAGTTAAGAAATATATCGAATTATTGTATTATTTGCTTTGTTAGTTTTAAAATTGACTGAATTCAAGTTATCGTAGATTTTCAAATAATTAATATATTATTGAGATTAAAAGGAAATTGAGATTGGCCAGTCGTGTCGAACAAAAATTATCTTGATTAAAAGGAAACACAACAAGCAACAACGACCAAGCTTTATTTCGATGAAGCCACAAATATTAATCAACGAAATGGGATACTTACAAAAAGGTAACTAACTCGAAAGCATTTCTTTGCAATACGGATTCTCGTTAAAAATCTCGTTCTCTATGCAGGTACTAATAAAAGATCTTTTCAGCTAATATCCGCTTTGGATACGAGATACATTATTTTATCTCGTATAATCGCGTCTCTCCATGCCAATAACGCTTGGAATAAATATATATAGCATTAATCAATATTAAATACTATGTTTATCGGTTTATCGTAGTTGGCGTATCAAACTTCAGATACACATAGAATACATTTATACGGAGTACATGCATGATGTATATGGTACCATTAGGCTGTCGAGACGAGTATTATGAGAGTTATGCGCCACGGGACAAATATGCGTTACTGGTCCATGGGGATATACATATTGTAACACGTATATCTCCCCTCAGGATTAAGGCGGCAATGCATGCCTTCGCGCTTTGGAAGGAGATATTGATAGCGAGGCAGCTTAGAATCTCGCTGGAAGTTTACGGGCACACCTGAGACATAAAATCGGAGGAAGGGATCGTTTAAGAAACAATACAAAACAGATTTGAGAATTTTTGGATCTGCTTTATATCGAAATTTAACTGTTGAGACTTTATCATCTCTAGTCCTAAAATTTAGCTCGCTAATCCAGGGCTTTCCAAACTTGTGCGGACCGCGACCTACTTTTTTAAAACGGCAAACATCTGGGAGTCACATTTAGCTTTAGTGGTAAAAAGGGGAGTGAGATAAATTATTTATTTATAGCGCTTTACCATTTTTTCATTTCACATCCCGCTACGCGAAGTAACGATCAAGTGTAATTTAACATTCTAAAACTTTTCGTGATTCATTAAAAATCGGCTTGCGATTCATACTTTGGGAATCTGCGCTAATCTATTTCTCGCCGTTAATTTCTCGAAAATTGCGAAAGGCTAGACATTCTCATTGAGAAAAAAAAATCTGAATTGATCGGGGAAACTGCGATTAAAAAGTAATACGATGAAAATGCGGGACTTCTATATGGCGAAAAGCGCGTAAAACTCACTCCGGGTGACGAACGACCTCGGGCATCTCGCGTATGAAAGACGGCGGGCATTCCTGGAGGATATTCGAGGCCGCGAAAAGGAAGAGGTATAAACCCGGGAAGGCGATTCCGGGATGCTAGGGAGGGACAAAGAAGATGAAAGAGCGGAGTGGAGCGAAGGAGGAGGATATCGCGGGGAAGTAGAAAGCGGATAGAGTAAAGGCACTTGCTGACGATCTCGCGAGCGTGCGAGAGAGAAAGAGAGAAACTGAGAAGAGAGCGAGGGCGAGACAGAATGAGGATGAAGAGCGAAGGAAGGTGCGGGAGAGGAAGCGCGATGAAGGTTTTACTGCCGCGGTTATGTTCGTCGGTTCGCGCAATTTCGGTGTATCTGAATCGGGGGAGGAGTCCTATCTAAACGAGCCCGGATGAATCCTCACAGTCGTCTCTGGTCCTCGCGGGGCGAGAGAGAGGAACCGGGTGGGAAAAGGGACGAAGTGGAGGAGGACATGGCCCATAAAAATGTTGTAACGGCGCGGCTCTTGATACAGGCTCTCGCGCAACAAAGATTTCGAAAGGAGAGCACTGCGAGCGCGTGATAAAAGTGTGTGTGCGCGTGTGTACGTGTGCACCAGACAACGGCGGAGACAATCATCCTATTCGCGGAACGCCGACGATGTCCTCGGGCCGTTAACCCTTTTGGCCTCTTCCTCCTCCGTTGCTGATGGTCTTACACGCCGATGGGGCCGGCGGCAACGAGATGCCAGCTCGCGATCTTCACGCGCCGTAATTTGAGGTTTAACTCCGTGGATTATGACCCGCTCGCGAAAGCTGCCGATGGATAATGTCTGGGAGAGCACCGAGAGGACGATTCCGATTCTTTTCGAGCTGGTGGATAGGAAGAGAATACCCGCGCGTTAACTAGCTAAACCACCTCCGGCGAAATTTATAGCCGCGTCAGTGTGACAGACTCGGTGAGTAGATCGGAAAATCGTTCGCACCCCGCTTTACTTTGTCTGCGCGGATCGATATCCTTTCCGCGGAAATTGCTATCCAATATAACGTCTCTAATAGCGTCCGCGTAAGGAGCGTAACACTCGTACTCCAATTACTAAAGCGATACGCCATCAACCCCGCTTGCATGGTTGCCAACCCTCCGGCCAAAAACTATGGCTTTTTGGACAAATCTTCGGCAGATAGAAAAAGTTTTTGGATTACTTTTAATTTTGATGACCTTTTTGTACAAGGAAATAATAGTGTAGAGATGATGGCGGCAAGAATTTCATGGGTCCTATTGGCGGTACGCACAACCAAGTGAACCAAGTGACATGAGAGCCAATAAACTCACTATTTTTCATAAAAGCAAAAGGTTGATTGATCATTGCATTGTGATGCCTGCATATGAACATGCACAATGGAGTTTTCTACAGTTTTGACAAGTAATATCAGCAGCAGGCTCTTGATAACCTTTTTTTGGAGAAACAAAGAGAAAGAAAAATGACAACTTCGATAATGTTATATAGATTATGTCGATGAATGTAACAAACTATTGTGTCGAACATTTCCACTGTTTTTTATTTCAAAAAACGATCTCCGACGGAATACTACTCTGGCCAGTGCCGTATTAACCTATTTTGCGTCTATGGACTGAAATATTTCGAGCGCTCTTTTATAAGATGTGATGTCATCTGGGTAAAATTTTTTTCAGGAGTTATATTAGATTATAAAAAATTGTTAAAATTATTATTATTATTATTCACATATTTCATGACTTTAACTCCTTATCAAGTGCCCATCAAAATTTTACGAAATTCATAATTTAAAAAATCAATTTTCTCAAGATCTTGTTTTAAGAAATCCTTTATTTATTTTAACTGAAGTACAAAAATAATAAAAAACCAACAAAAATAAAAAATTAAAAGAAGGATATAATAAGTAGGTTAAATGTTTAAGTAACATCTCTGGCCAGTTGAAGTCGATTTATAATTTCTTATACGTTATTAATTACTGGCGGTTAGAAAAATTAAAAAAAAAAAAAAAAAAAAAAATTTTCTGTCTATTACACTACCTCGACTTAAAAACGGTGGTACACGAAATGAATATGTCTTCTTAACATCAATGTTTATTGCGATAAATATTATCACATGCCTCGGTGGTCGAACTGGCACGACGCCCGCCTAGTGAGTAGGGAGGTCCAGGTTCAAATCCTGGCTGAGGTAATATTTTTCGCAATAAAATTTTCTGATAAGTTTCGTGATGGGAAGGTGTTGGGGGGAGGGGGGGATAA
>NJRP01000240.1:21017-36287 GCA_003063835.1 Aphaenogaster floridana | reverse complement strand
CTTCATTTTTTACAAAAAATGTTATAACATTTCTTATTATTAACCTACAGCAAAAAGGCAATCAAAACACGTAAGTAGAAGGACAAGCCTTTAAATTTAACCTATTACATTTATCTTAATCTATCTGCAAAGTTATTTATTTAACTCTTTAAAAAAATCGTATCAATGTCCCCCAACTCCCCCTACGTATCGTACCGGTCCGTGTCGTATAGTGTGAATCGACCTTTAGTCGAATCGACGTCGATACGACGTTGATACGTCGATGAATGGTCGATGTCAAATATTGGTTGATATTTTTGTCATTTTCGATCTCATTATAATTGTTTTTATGTTAATTGAACATTTGCAAATATTTTTATAAGATCTCTATTGTCTTTCTGCTAATTCTACATCGAATGCACAGTATATATGTACACTGAGAAAAAAAATTTGTTGAAAAACGCAAAATGTGTTTCATCCAACTAAAATATTTAGTCCGATACATTCAACTAAACATTTGTTGGTTTAACTGAACATTAGTTGAATTAACTAATTCTTGATTTAAAAATTTTGATGGTTGATATGAATGAACTATACTTTTTTTAATGCAACTTAATAATTGTCGAATCAACCATTGAATCAACAACAATACAAATTTTATCTGTAAAACTAATTTTTTTCTCAGTGTATATACTACGCTTTCCGACTTTGTGTCAAAGTTAGGTCAGTAACGTTATTTTTCAAAAAAATCGGAAATAGCCATAGCGCGGAATTTAATTTCTAAAGCGTGGCGTTTTATATAAAAGTAAATTACATGTATAATAAACTTTTAAAAAATGTCGTAGAAGACGTCTTTAAGACGTCTTATAACTCGATTTTGGACATTGTGTTGTCTGAGAACCCTTCTTGGATGAATTTTTGCTATTTGACGCAGAACAACAAGTCATTATTTGACACTTACTTGAGGTTATTTTAAAATACAGATACGATCGTACTAGTATGGGGACCGTAAACAATCATACCATTGGCCTATCTACAAAGAACTATGCCCAGTTTCATATGAAAAATTGGGCTCCCGGTGAATAGCAATGAGACATGGCTAGAACTGTAGGACATCAAAAGAGGATTAAAAAGTTTCATGGGTACAATCTTGTAACGAGTCCCCTGAGTGCTAGAGCTGTTCAAAGTTCGCTATTATGACCATGTACCACTGGTCTTGATCGATTTCTCTGCGTTCAGGGCACCTCCCTGCGGTGACGGCAGTAACGGATTGTACCAAAGACATTGAAATAATATGTCTAGAATGTATTTGGTACAGTTCATCAACCCGGCTAAGTCCTAGACGCGATCTATGCCGTCATGTCAGAGTAATTAGGATTTTGTTCTTATGTCGGCGATACCTCTGGAGTTTAGACTTCAATTAGGCAATTAAAACCTGTTTCGTACTTTGTGAGTACCCCCCTATCGATTATCGGGGCCCAAACTGGGCATAGTCCTTTGCTGAAAAATGGCAGCACTAATAAAAATTGGGGACACTATTTCGTGACTCATATTAGAGGGTCTCTAATCATCAGGCTAGATGAATTCGCTCTCCCGCAGCGTCGTAAATAATAACGCTAATAAGATCAGCATCAATCTGCAAATTCCTTCCTCCCCTTCTGCCCACGCTTCTTATCTTACTTATTCATCGAATTTTATTCGCCGAATATTTTACTGAAGCACGGAAACGATTTCTTCCTAGCGGAAACACCGATGTGAAATTAAATGACTTATTATTAAATTAAGATTTTATTGAAACTAACACCCTTCAGCGCCCGTTGTGGGCCTTTGTTCAAAGTTTTATTAGTAAAAAGAAAAAAATTGTAAAGAGGATAAAGCGAAACAAAGTGTTATTATTTAAATTTATATTGTTATTAAATTGTCATTATTATTTCTTTCACGGTACGCGACTTCTCCCCTCAACTCGTTCTGTAATGTCGCGTGACGAAACATAGAGTCCACATGGCGTGATAATATCGCGTCCCCCTCGCGCGAAAATAGTGGACACGCTCGCGGGCTCTTCGTCTTCCTCGTCGTTTCCCTCGACGTTTCCGTCGTCGAGCGGAACACTTTCCTTCGCTGCACCGGCGACGGCGGCCTCCTAATGCATATAACACGCTTATCGATCGGCGCTTGTCTCGTCGCGGATTACAAAGAGCCGTGGCACATGTGCGAAGCGAAGCGCGCGCGTCGTTAGTAACATTGCCAGCGGAATCGCGTTAATTCCTTTCTTTATAGGAATTTTCGCGACAATACGGGACGGAAGGGGGAGAGGGAGCCCGGGGGCTCGTAATCGGGGAATTAAAGAATTACGACGCGCTCTTTTACAATGCAATTTTGACCGTTGACTCGTCGAAACGTTCCCGTGTAAAGTCGAACGGTTTAAACCGACGGAATAAATCATATATTTTATAAATTACTTTCATGTATATATATATGAGCGAAAACGCCAAATCGGGGTATCGTTTTGGATTCGACTATCGCGGATCTTTTTGCAATTCACTCAGCTTATACTCCACGTTGAAAAATAAATCCCCAAATTTTTTCAGATTTTTTCTCACTTATTTTTGCTACAATCCTATGGGGTATTTTAGAGGTTTTTTGTTTTAGTGTTTTTAATTCATTTTTTTCAGTACTTTGCTGCGCTTAAAAAATTCTTTGAAAAATGGTTTTTTATGTAAAAAAAAAGCTCAGCTTTTCGAAAAAAATATTGATTTTTCATTTAAGATTATTTAAAGCCATTAAAATTAAGTTTAAAGTCTAAAAAGCTGTTTTTTTGCCGTTGCCCAAATTTTGAGAATTTTTTCGATATTTTTTTCGGAAAGCTGAGAAAATTTTACATAAAATATGTGAAATTCAAGTTGGGATCTCCGTAAAAACTCGTGAAATAAATAAAAAAGTAAAAATTCTGAATAAATAAATGGACTCTCATATGACTGAATTTTCAAAGTATTTTTACGTTATTAAATGATCTTTTCTTGTCAATTTAGTAAAGTGTCTGTGCAAATATCGATTATCTGTGATAATTTAACCTAAAGTAAATTTATACATTTCAGGGCATAACGGGACAAATGTTTTATTTTTCCTTTTCATATGATATATCAGTATATATGTTATGTTGTGCAATATATTGTACCAAAAATTATTACACCACATTTTGATTTTCATTTACCTATATTGTAATAATATTTATTTATATTTTAATGAGAAAAATGTAGGTATACTATAATAATAAACGTGTAATAATTATTATTAATTGAAAATGTAATAATACATTTTTACATATATTGCGTGTTGTAAAAAATCATTTCTAAGAAGTTTTGGACATTAATATTTGAGAAATAAACAAGTTTCATAAGGTATCCCATTATGCCCCGCATAAAATCCATACTAAGGTTAACTCACGTTTTCGAAAAACAATAATTTCGTCCTTTCAAACCATTCTTTTGTAGTAAAACTTGTATTTTCCTTATAGTGGATATTTCAAAGAATATTTTAGTGCCAAACAAACAACGTATTAAAAATAAATAAATGAACTTTGTTTGGCACTAAAATATTCTTTGAAATATCCACTATAAGGAAAATACAAGTTTTACTACAAAAGAATAGTTTGAATGGACGAAATTATTGTTTTTCGAAAACGTGAGTTAACCTTAGTATGGATTTTATGCGGGGCATAATGGGATACCTTATGAAAAACTTGTTTATTTCTTAAAAAAAAAAAATATATATATATCACCTTAGACGTTATTCTATATAGTATGCCAGAGCCTTAAACCCTAACAGCACATAATATTCCGTACATTCATGGAATGTACTAAGAATATACTTAATATACTGAGAACATCCCTATAATATCCTATACATTAGCGATATCCTCCGAACATTTTCAGAATCTACATGTGCTGTTAGGGAATCTTAACACATTGTTGACTGGTCACGAGTAAACTCGTGTTTTCAAGCCCAAATGTTGTTAACCGGTAACGAGTTAACTCGTGTTTGCACTTTTTATCACAATTTTAGTATTGCAAAAATTTGCAATAAAATTGCCGGTCAACAATGTGTTAATAGCAATAAGAATTAATCGTTAATTTTTTATTAGCTAATCGGGCCTCGAAAGTTTACGGAAATCCCTTCGCTTTCGATCGCTCATAATTGAAGAACCGTCGCTTCCTCCGTGTCTTAATTAAGGAAGTATTGGGATTCTAAGATGTTCGAGGGATTTCCTCGGTGCGATTACGCTCGGTAAGACTCGCTTACGAAAGGGGATAGGGGATTATTCCGGCGGTGATACACGCCGAAGGGTAACGAAGCTCGCTATTACGACTGCAATTACGCGCCCGTGCGGGACACCCCGTGGATGGCTTCGTCCACCAGCGGCGGCTTCGTCCGCCGTGCTCCCCCTTTCTCAAGCTCCTCTCTTCTTTCTCCGCCACTTCAGATCCGTTGCTCTCGCCCGCCGCCGCCGCCGTCATCGCGGGTATTAGTTTCAGTTCGGGAACCCGGCGCGCGGAGGGAAAAAAAATCGGGTCAACCGTGACTCGGCTCGACTCCGCCGGCGGTTCCGCTTCTCCCGCTGTCTCCCTTTCTCCCCGTCGGCGCACGTAGCACGAAGGATGCAATTACAATACAATTATCCCTCATCCTCCGCTCGCCTGCCTCTCTTTCTCTCCTTCTCTCTCCCCCCCCCCTCTCTCTCTCTCGTCTATTTTCCCATCAGATTTCGAGAGTGCGATTTCTGCCCCGCGAAACTACCTGCGTTAAGGAGGAATCGCATTAGACAATAGAGAAAGAAAGAAAGAGACAGAGAAGAGTGAGAGGAGAGGAGACAGGAAATGGGGAATAACAAGCGGCGAGTGCTTGTTCAATCGATTTCCATTTCAATCGATTCGTTAACGGACCTTTTTTCGCGAGTGCAGTCGACTTTAACCGCCGCAATCCCGCTCCTCTTTGTTTTACGAGCTCGCGAGATTGCAAATGGTTGTAGCATGACTGTAACACATTTAGGGGTGGAGATCGTTAGGTCTTATCGCAGAGAGATTTATCCTCATTTCATTCTACGCACTCTGCCGATACGATATGTATGATTTCTTACTTCGTCTCGGCCTTTGTAGCAAACCGCGCGCCGGTGACCGGTTTTACTCGGATTTACGAGCTTCTGTGAGCAGTTTTGCGTTTATATATCGATCCTTCAGGTATAGCAGTAAATTTTCTATCGTTTTAAAATGTGGACCATAGATTCACCCCACCGATTTCCCAGGTGACCGATATCTGTGTATCCTCGTTGGCTTTCAACGAAACGACCCTTCTCGCTCGAATGTTTTTAATTTAAACAATCGATTACTAATGATGAAAGAGCTTTAGAATCCCGCACTCAAATTATTTCGAATAAAATAGAGCGCTGTCCCGCGGAATTAAACGGTTCGCTCTGTAACGACGATGGCTTCGCCTGTCGCCATACCGGTCGAATGAAAGCGTAGAAACGTTAATGACAATAATAAAGCTTTCAACGACGTCTTTACACGTCGTTAATTCGAGCACGGTCGAAAAGCGAGGATTGGCGATTATAACGGGGAAAGGGAAATAAAAAGAAATAGAGCGTCGAAACCGCAAACTCGGTGCGATTTGATAGCCGTAACCGGCCGGAAATACATTAGAACCGGACGCTGGGTCAACTTCCTGTCAAACGCCGGCACGCCCTTTTTTGCGCTCGTCTCAGTTTCAGTCTCTCCTTTCCTCCTTCCTTTTTATGAACGAACGACCCCGAGTAGCTTAACTCCTCCGGTTTTGTTAGCAAAACGTGCATCATTATACCGTTACATAACCCACGGACAGCTATTTCCGATGCACATTAAGCGCGTTTGTATACAGGATGTCCCGAAACTACCGCGTGGTACTTTACAAAAGAATCTTTTGACTGAATTTAAAGTCAAAGTTCATCAAGTTATCTTAAATATCTCATTGTTAGTAGACTTAAGGATGTATATCATCTGTATAGTCTCTGCAAAAAGTGAATAAAAATGTATGAATTATACACATGTTATGTGAATAATATTATAATTTTAATAACAACTGATTTTTAATCTAATGAGCCTAAGAATTACCTTTTTTTTATTATATTTTTATTTAACACATTTATATAGTTTATTAACTTTATTTTTGCTATTATTTTTTACAATAAAAATTCTTCAACTTAAAAAATAATTAAATTAAAAAATGGAATAATATCCAACGGACTCTCGAAATTGTATAAATCAGTGTTAATTCAATTATTATATTCGCTGAAGATGACTCCAAAGAGTGAGTCGAAACGTTCGGAATAAATGTTTGACATTTAAGTATGTTTTTAAAAAATGTAATTTGCGCACCAGTTACCGTGCTGCACTCTCACTAGCCTTTGTTTGACTTTAATACTGATTAAAATATAATGACGAAAATCACAAAATTTTTTGTATAAGTACTTTAAGTATTCAAAATGATTTATGCAAAGTTTCATTGTGATGCAAAGATTAGTTGTTCTGTAAATAAATTTTGCTTCTAGAAAAAAATATAAATTTTGTTTCTTTGCAGAACAACTAATCTCTATATCGCACACAATGAAAGTTTGCATAAATCATCTCGAATACTTAAAGTTTAATATAACTTTTAAAAAATTGAGATTTTTGTTATTATTTTTTAAGTTAAGTACTATAACAATAAAAATAATAGCAAATGAAGTACATGAACTATAAAAATGTATTGTGAAATAAATATATGATATTATTCGCAACTGTTTTATATGCATATAATTCATTAATTTTTATATAATATTAAATATACAAAAATTATAATTATTAACACATTTCCAATTTCAACTCACTTTCTGCAGGGACTATACGGGTGATATATCCTGAATATTTTTGTTAAGGGAGCAATTATTCTGAGTTCTTACAAAAAAAGATGTGGATATTATTTTGAAATATTACTTCACCTCGCGGGTTTTGTAACTTAAAACATTTGTATTGCAACGGAGTGGTAATAACGGAACGTAATAGCGTGCAAATGTGCAAATAACACGGGCGCAACAATAATCAAAAGGCAATCTTCGGGTATTGATGAAGCCAGTCGAAAATTAAATCGGCGCAGAAATAATCTCGTTCACGCGGGAACAATTGTTTTGCCGAATATACGATATAAATTCGGCCACACGCGCGCGTGTAAAATGTAACGCAGTGAACCGGAAAATGGTGTCTCGAAAATATTTCGCAAAATATCGCTCCCGCCGCCCGAACGACGGTCGATCGATCATCCGCGTAGTGGCTCGGGGGGTGGAAGGGGGGAGGGGGCAGGATAAATGTTCCATCAAACCCGCTCATAAGCGTTTTTTCGACCGTTTCACTTTTCGGTCATCGCTCTCGTTATATCGAACACCTACGCAAAACCTAGGCACATACTTGAGAATTGGGAATCGCGGAATGGGGATTATCGGAATCGACGCCGATATTCTGCTTGTTAATGCCTTTTCGATTAATTTAATAAAATAATTTATTAGTTTTAAAAGTGCTATTATTACTTTAAGCTCACTTTACACGACCTATAATTTGCGACAGAATTCGAGACAGAATTCTATTTATAATTTTATGCATTGTGTAATACAGGAAACATGTGAACAATCAAAATTATAATTATAATGCTCTATTTTAAATAGAAAAGACGCATCAAATATGCGCAGTATATAAATACCCGTGATTGGTCAATTATATCTGGTGTAATGAAGATCTCTAAGCGTTGTAAAGTCGTGTCCAATCGGATAGGCAAACGGACCTCATCCTAACCATGTCAATGAAAGAAACAATTGAATATTCTATATATAATTATGAATCGAATTATGGTTCGTGTAATACAAGAATTTTTTCTCATCTATTTATATTTATAATTTGACTAGATGGCTTGATACCCCCGCTTCGTTATAGTATTTAACTACTTTAAATTCATTTTGACTCCAATAAACTTTCCTTTGATTGCGATGAACAATTTAAATTTAACACAACTACCCCATATCAGGCAACACCCTGTAATTATTTATAATTCACCCCCGAATATAGATTTGCCCCTTTAGGGGTTGATTAGGGCAAAATCTTGAATTATATTTTTAAGCATTTGTATGGGTTTGCAAGCCTTTGTAAGCAAAAACCAAATCAATATCTCATCGGGCCTAAAAGATATTGAGGAATCCGTGAAAACACATTTTACCCCTTTTCACCCCCTTAGGGGTCGAATTTCTAAAAATCCCTTCTTAGTAGGTGCTTACGTCATGGAGGGAATATACTCCCTGAATTTCATGTTTCTAGGTTTAGGGGTTTGGGCTAGGCGTTGATGAGTCAATCAGGACATTCGTTTTTATATACACGGAAAAAAATTTGTTAACTTGACTAAATTTTTCAACTACATAAAATTTCTTCAGTTCAAGTATTTATTTAAGTTAAATATTTATAAATATTTGAAAAGTAAAGTTCAAGTATATATTATATGTTTAAGTTAAATAAATAAATACTTGATCTGAAGAAATTTTATTTAGTTGAAAAATTTAGTCAAGTTAACAAATTTTTTTTCCGTGTATGTATATGTATATGGATATATAAACTTATAAATAGAATTCTGTTTCGAATTCTGTCGCGAATTATAGATCGTGTAAAGTGGGCTTTATCAAAGAAACATTCTCGCGTAGGATTCATGAATAATATTTTGCTTCGAACCTTCGGGACTGAAAATAAATTCTGTATTTCGTGAGAGAATCGTTGTTACGAGTATCGTCGCATCTGGAAGAGATGCGAAACCACTTTGTTTGCGTCCGTTAACCCTATCCTCGCGGAGGCTCGATCGATCTCGGTTGAAAAGCGAAGGATCGAGAAGCCGGCCAAGTCACACTAGGAAATTCGATAGCGATTTCGCCGAGCATGAGAGACGAAGGAGACTCCTGAGGCCGCGACTCTCAAAGAATTTCCGGAGTGCGTCCTTTGAGCGACACTTTTATCGGATCTGTATGTCTTGATGGACGGCGATTTTTCTTTTGGACGACCGCGCTCTTCCGAGATTCAACGCGCGTGTATGTATGCGCGAAATATTGTAAAGAGCCAAGCCGGATACTTAAAAAATACGTGCGATAGTACTTGGAGACTTTTCGTTGAAAGGCGTATGCTTTTATCGGAAATTAATCGGAGAATAAATCGGTCGACGAAGTTGCAAATGACGTCGACGAAGTACTAAATAATCTTCCTGTCGTGAATTAAATTATCATTGCGGTCAAGCTGAAAATCCATCCGAGAGGCTGTCATTAAAGCGGAAACCTACGGAAAACGCACACCCTTGTACACGCTCTCGTAGTGTTGTCTGGGCAAACACTCGGAGTTCAGCTGCGCGCTTCTACCGGCGGAAGTGGTTGGAAATTAAAATAACGCCGCGCGTCTTCCGCTATTCTGGCGGTTCGTCTGTTTATCTATTCCAGGCTGCATATCTAAACGGAAAATAACGGTCGGCCGGCCGCCGCGCGGTGGTGCATGTGCACAGGTAAGGCGGGTAGGTGGTATACACACGAATACCGTAGCGTGGATTTCGTGAGGCAGCCGGAATAACAAACGGTTCTCCGAGAGAGCGCGGCGACTCTCGCGCGCGCACGGCGAAAGAATATTAATCCTACGTTGTGTGCCGGCGTGACGGCATCAGCGTATTCAACCTCGTGCCGCGGCGCGTTGTTTGCCCGACCGAATCATACGCAAGTAAGTTCCCGACCTGCATGATTAATGCCCGCCCGAAAGTTGCCCGAGTCAACATCACCGAGTCCGGCGACAACGTCCGTTGTCAACGGGAGACGGAGAACCGGAGTTGGCAGGAAGAAATACAAGATGAAAAAAGAGAAGAAGAGGAGGAAGAAGAAGAAATTCCTCCCGCGCGCGAAAATCTCGTTAATTGGAACGTTTCTCGTTTTCGGAGAGACGTCAGTCGGCTTCGCGTGCCCCCCGGTTTGACGTGAGACTTCAGATTAACCGGCGATAACCGGTGACGCGTCTCTCTTTCTTCTCTCTCTCCTTTCTTCCTTTTTCATTCTTCAGCCGGTTTCCTGCGAGATCTCTCTCTTTCCCCCCCGTCTACTCGTCACCGTCGTCCGTGACCGTCCCTTAGCACCGAGGGATATACTCGCGCGTCCCGTGCGAGGGGGATGAGCGGCCCGGACAAAGAAACGAGACGAGTCCCAAAGTCAGGGGTCACCGCGGACCAATTTCAGCAATGCCGGGCATTTAAATGGAGCCGGAGCCTGACGTAATCTCCTATCTCTCCTGCTGATGCTCGCATTCCACGAGAGCAGTGATGATCACTTCTCTCTCTCTCTCTCTCTCTCTGTCTCTCTTTTTCTCTTCCTCCCTCCCTCCCTCTCTCTCTCTCTCTCTCTCTTTTCTCTTCTCTTCTGTGCATGTACGCGTGCATGCACGCCAAATGAAAGCGCTCTCTATCCTCCTCCTCATGGAGAGCCTAGCTGCTCTGTTCTGCTCCGGCTCCGTTCCTCCACCGAGAGTTCTCGCTATCGTACGAGTCATCGCACGATCGCGCGCCGTGTGCCACGAAGAAAGGGCGCTTTCACGAACATCAGAGGAACAACGTCGGGCGCGCGTTCACGATCCTCTTCTCTCTTCCCCGCCGCGGTCCGCCCTGCGCCGCGCATACGGAAAAGTTCGGGATAAAACGCGTCGCGCGGGGCGAGGGGGGATTTCATAAATCGCGTTTAACAGAGCGACGCGGAGAGGTGACACGAATTTTAATCGGGCTCCGGAGTTGGGCCAGCGCGCATCATGCAAGGCGGCGCTGACAAAATGCCTCAAATGAACATTGAATCAACGTCGAATAAATACCGCAAATTGGAGCGGCGTCACATAATAGCTGTTACGGTCAGTAATGTTTCAACGTGAATCCAGTGCCTCTATTATCGCTATCCCTCATGAAAAAAAAGAAGAAGAAGAAGAGAGATTTAAAAAAAAAAACGAGAAAGCGCGCGACCATTTCATAAGTTGCGTTTCACAGAGCGACGCCGTAACTTGAGCGTTAAAGCGAATTTTAATTTGGCTTAAGCGTGTATTTTATGCGGCGGAGCATTAAAAACCGTTCAAACTGCCGCCGCAGTGAATAAAACTCGTAGAAACGAAAAATTCTCACATTACAGCCATTGCGTTAAATGATATTTTAATGCAAATATTAGTTATATGGCTATTTGTGCGAATATTTTTGCTGCGTGTCTTAGAAAATCTTCTGGGTGTACATCGTGAATAACAATACGCCTCTTTGTCGCGACGTTCCATTTGAAATTTGCATTTTCTCTTTTTCTGTTGCAGAGATCTGGTGATTCATACTTCCTACCCGAGGAAGAATGTGGGATACGTGTAGCTCGATAAAACACGCGTCTGGAAGAAATAAGGTTCAATAAAATCTTTCAAAAGAAGATCAATTTTTATTTCTAAAATAGTTTAGATATTCTGTTTACAGATTATATGTATTTATAAGAGCTAGGCCAGAAATGCTTCTACCGGAAAGCATGAGCGAGAAATTTTGTTTTAAAGTAGGAACACGAGGCAAAATTTAATATCTTCACTCTCATGCTCGTTTGAAACTTGAAACATTTACCTCAGCGGGGAACAAAAAGTGTTCGCTCTGTTTTATTCATACGAGCCATTGTTGCTGCATTCAACGTCAATGGGAAGGCCGAGGAGCGCTGAAGAAACGGAAAAAATGTGTTGGGCGTTACAGGCGGGCCTGACTCTTTGCTCGGCCCGTACTTTTAATGTTGGGTGAGCAAAGTTTCAGGTGTGTTTGTGTCGTCTTAACGTCGTAACGTAGCGAGAGGGAAAGTAGCCCTTCTACGATCATCGAGCGCTGCGCGGCGTGTCTCGACGATACTCTTACGCCTGAAATTTGCTTTTTTTACCTGGCCTCTGCGCTCTCTTGCTTTGAGAAAAATAAAGGTGAGCAAAGTTTCAGGTGTGTGAGTGCGTTAAATTTGTCGGCCGCCGACACGCCATTTAAATCACCGATTCGCAATACGGGCTACCGAAGACAACTCGCGACGGTTGCTAATTAAAGTCATTGTAATTTCTCAAAAGCGACGAACAAAAGGATATACGTTGGATTGTTCCGCGATAACACGATATTATTTTTCGATAAATTACTCGGAATACCGTGGCGATATTCAGGCATCCGGGATCAACTGAATTAATTAATTAAATTGAACTTTATTACGCAATAATTAGCTGTTGTTTATCTGGACATTTCCGATGCTCGCTGTTATCGATACGATATATGTTTATATTTGAAGATGCGAGAATTCGTATCAGATTCAACTTTTATCGGCATTCTCGTAAATAAATTATATTACAATTGTGGAATTGTTAAGCGTGTTTATATACTAGATATTATAATAAATTAATGAAAAATGTGTAATATAGGTAATGTGCAATTACAAAAATCTGCAATTATTCGATCATAGCAGTACACTGAGAAAAAAATTGGTTGTACGGATTAAATTTGTATTGTTGTTGATCCAATGGTTGATTCAACAATTATTAAGTTACATTAAAAAAGGTATAGATAAAAATTAAGTTGCATTAAAAAAAGTATAAAAAAGATATAATCATTCATATCAATCATCAAAATTTTTTAATCAAGAATTAGTTAATTCAACTAATGTTCAGTTAAACCAACTGTTTAGTTGAACGTATCGAACTAAATATTTAAGTTGGATGAAACACATTTTGCGTTCTTCAACAAATTTTTTTTCTCAAATAATGAAGTGTAAGAAATAATGAAAAAATTGTTTTTTCTTATGCGATTTACTACGAATCATTTGTAAAATGTCACGTATTAATTAATGATACTGGCAATGTAATAAAATACAAATAAATGCGTTGATCAGCTATGAAACCTCATATCACTTTAAAACAAATAAGAATTATTTGCTGCGGACTTAAAATAGCTCATTGATTAAGCATCAGGATAAATTTTCAATCAGAAAATGGGAAATTCACTCGCTGTAATATTCTATAATTAAATTTCTCGTCATGTACAGAAATAAATTTTTCCAAACTCAGCAACTGCTGCTACAGCGCGTTTTACTTTATCCACTCCTTCCTTATTTGATTTTGATGTTGATTAATAATTTGTTGATTAAAAAGCAAATATATATGGTGTTTTTTAGTCATAAACAAACGAAAAATAACAAGAACTTTAATTAATTTTGAAACGCAAGCTTTCGAAACATTCTCCGAATAAACAAAGTAATAAAAAATATCGAATAGATATTAAATTTTTTAAGAGCGACATTTTATTAATTGTATATATCGAATTTCCGCGCGAGATACAATGTCTTTTTTAAAATTATCTTGCATTGTGATGACGCAAATAGTGTAAAATAATTGTTGCTGGCTATTGCGCTTATATATATAAATAACTTTCATCATACGTTTAATCGAGGCTATTTAGATTAATGCTATTAATTTGCTATTAATTATTAATAATGCTATTAATTATTAATATAACAATAAACTACCGCGCAATATGTCAATTTTGCGTCGACGACAATTACGAAAATAGAAAGAGATAAATTTAACGTACAAAATTACGTAATTTCTGCTGCGATATTGATGAATTTTAAAATATATTAATAAATGAGATTAGACCGATATGTGAATAACACAATTGTATAATAATTACACGATTAATTGGCGCGCAGTTTGCAAAACTGGAAAAATGTATATAAATTCGTAGGAAAATTATTAGGCACAAAAATCCAGCCGTGATCGAATAAGGCTTATTTATATTTATTTTAAAATATATTGTTTTTAATACGTTGAGTGCGCCGCGCCAGTATCATGCATGTGACTTTCCATTCACGCCGCGTGGGCCACCTGTGTGTGTGATCCACGTTATCGTATTTATTATATATCTTTATAAGATATGTCTTATAATATTTATGACTACAAAAATCATTATTATCAAGAGGGAGAAATAACGTACAACATGCACAAACGGCCTGGGGCTCGATTCTTGAATTCATTCGCAAGAGAATAAACGTATGCGCAAATTCAGCTCTTATAGAAATGTTGCAAGTTGATTGGCTATTGCATGACTTTTAGCCAATTAATTTGTAGAGTTTCTGTAAGAACAGAATTTACGCATACGTTTCTCTTGCGAATAAATTCAAGAATCGAGCCCCTGAACGGAAAATCTCAATGTGGGCTACCGATGGCCCACGCGGCACTCAACGTGTTCTTCTTCTTCTTCTTCTCAATCCCCAAATGGATATTCGGTCCAAGGTAATGGACCACAGTACCACGCATGAAAGGATCTAACGATCCAGATAGAAACCTTCTCGGGGAAGGAGGTTTTACTTCTTCTTATGAAAAAAAAATCACTCAACGTGTTAATTCGACAATATTAGAGACCCTATAATAAGGGTCTGGGGTCCTATTCTTGAATTGTTTTCATGAAATTCGCAAAGTCGCATACGAAAATCATTAGGGCAGGCTCAAGAATAGGGCTCCTGGTCACATAAGGCGATTTTGTAAAAATTCTGTGAGAGAGAAGGATATACATTCACTATCGCTTTCTCTTTCTCTTTATCTCTTTTTTATTTCTTTCTCTTTCTATTTCTTTTGTTTTTGACAAAACTGGCTGTCTTACGGTCAGACTCTAATTCGAGTCTCTAAATAATATAAAAAAAGGGCGCCATTAGAGAAGCTTACCCCATAGCAAAAAAAAGTCACAGTGACATCACAATAGGCTCACAAAAGAGTCACAATGGCCGCGTTCAGCAGACTCAACTGTTGAGCAACGTTACTAGATTTTCTATAATAAATGAAGATATAATATAGATATATCTAGTAACGTTGCTTAACTGTTGAGTCTGCTGAACGCGGCCATTGTCACAGAAAAATTGTGATGTCACTGTGAGATTATCAACAGGTTATGGTGATATCATTAATCACAGCTGATGTGATATCATCATAATATGAAATAAAGTATCACAATGATACAACTAGTACATCACAAAATAATTCCATGTAACAATGATTATAAGAAAACTTTTGCTGGTATAATTAAAATTTGAAAAGGTTTAATTTGGTTCATTTAATGCACAGTTTATGTATTTGTTTACTTAGAATAAATCGCTGCTGTAATTCAATACGGATATATCATAATCTTATTTTAAGAAATTATATTAATTAAAGTTAA
>NJRP01000239.1:283087-301317 GCA_003063835.1 Aphaenogaster floridana | reverse complement strand
GCTTAAAGCTTACTACACCTATTGTAGACCCAGTCTATAGGACCGCGCGGTCTATCATATAAGTCTATGGTTATAGGCCTTTAGTCGTGAGTCGTCTCTCGATTCGCGCACGGCGCCTCACAGTGTACGGACGCGTTATCAGACCGCTCGTGATAAGTGTTGAGTTTCGGCCGCGACTATTGCAATTTTGGACGCTTGGCGTTCCTAATTGCACCCCGAGAGTTATCTTACGGGAATTGCCAAAATATTTTCACAGGCGTGTGTGTGAATCTACCTCGCACTATAATTGCGCGTTTAGATGAAGGCGGCGTGGGCCGCCGGTGGCGGGCGGGGTAGAGGAATTATCCTCGAACCCGACCCAGACCCTAATCCTAATCCTCCCCCACATTCTCGTAGCCATTCTTTCTCATTAGAAGATTTTGTCAACTTCGAGAATATTTTGTCCCCTTCCAAACCCAAAGACGACCAGCGAACATAAATCCGATTAGTCTAGGGAATTTTTCGAAATAAACTGATTGAGTACCACTGCTCGGTCCGATTAGAAATCCCCGATTACTTGTCGTAAACACCCAGAGTTCGGAGCTTCCTAGGGAGCACTCATCTATATTGACTGAATACTGGCCATATCGAGTCCCATGCAAGGGACACGGGTGCCACAACAAATAGAAGAAGAAGAAGTGAGTCGTCTCTCAGTCTTCTCTCTATGATTTTAACCACATTTGACAGATTGTCTTGCGAAAGATAGTTACTAGTAACAGATTTCGTTGTTGAGAGTCACGCGCGATTTTCTTAAATTAAAGAATGAAACCCAAGGCGGATTTGTTGACTGAGCCTGCATGGAAACAGCTGCAACAATATTTCGACAGCAATGGCTCAAAAATTAATATATACAATATGTTCCAGCAGGATCCTAAACGTTTCGAAAAATTTAGGTATGTCTCTATTCTACTTTAAATGACCTTGAAGTGACCTTTTAAAGGTTATTCATTCTATGATTGAAAAGAATCATTTAAAAATATTTGATGATTGTTTTCTATTATACATAAAATTTTATAATAAACGTTTATAAACATTAAAAAAATTTTTTTATTAAAAGTAATAAAAAATAATGCATGCTCCAATGTAATTATTTTGTGTTATAACTGTAAATGGATCTATATTTTTACAAAGTGAATGTACATAAAAAAATTACTAAGCACTGCAAGAGAAAACTAAATATATAAACATGCAATAAAAAATTGTACTTAAATTATTATGTAAAACAGCTTGGAACTCTCTACTCCACAAGATGGACCGATTTTATTGGATTATTCCAAGAATAAGATTAATGAAGAAGTAATTGGATTATTATTTAATCTGGTATATATCTATA
The DNA here is from genome assembly GCA_003063835.1 of Aphaenogaster floridana. Lineage (NCBI taxonomy): Eukaryota > Metazoa > Arthropoda > Insecta > Hymenoptera > Formicidae > Aphaenogaster > Aphaenogaster floridana. The sequence goes on along the minus strand of NJRP01000239.1, from coordinate 299,945 downwards.
TAGAATTAATTTCTATAAAATTATTTTGCTCGAATCCTTAACGGTTTAATCTTATTATGTTATTGCATCATTTTATAGGCTCGTGCACGGGAAATAGAAGCTGCAAGAAGTGCTATGTTTAGTGGTGAAAAAATCAATTTTACAGAGAATAGAGCAGTTCTGCATATTGCTTTGCGTAACAGAAGCAATATACCAATATTGGTAGAGGGAAAGGATGTGATGCCTGATGTTAATGCAGTATTAGAACACATGAAAACTTTTACAAATGAAGTAAGTTTGTCATTCACTTTTTCTGTATATACATATTCGATATATGAAATAAGTTTATATTTGCAGATATTGACAAAACAATGGAAAGGATTCACTGGTAAACCTATTGAAGATGTTGTTAATATTGGAATTGGTGGCTCTGATCTGGTAATTCATTCAAAAACTTTTTTTCTCGCTTTAATTGGTAGATATTTATTTAATACTAAGATTTAATACACTAATTTATCTTCTAATAGGGTCCACTTATGGTAACCGAAGCTCTAAAAGCATACAGTATTGGACCCAGAGTTCATTTTGTTAGTAATATAGATGGTACTCATATAGCTGAAACTCTTAAGAAGCTAAATCCAGAAACAACTTTGTTCATAATAGCTTCCAAGACATTTACAACACAGGAAACTATAACGAATGCAACCACTGCCAAGTTGTGGCTTTTGAAAACGTTGAAAGATGTAAGCGCATGAGTTAGAATTGAATACTAATTTAAATATTATATTCCGTTTGATATATATTATCTCTTTTTTTTATACAAATTGTTTAGGAAGCTGCAGTAGCCTGTCATTTTGTAGCATTATCTACTAATGAACAAAAGGTTAAAGAATTTGGAATTAACGTGAAAAATATGTTTGGTTTCTGGGACTGGGTTGGTGGACGTTATTCATTGTGGTCAGCTATTGGTTTATCAATCTGTTTATCAATTGGTTTTGATAATTTTGAAAAGCTTTTAAGTGGAGCTCACTTTATGGATCAACATTTCTGCACAGCGTCATTAGAGCAAAATGTAAGTATATTGAATGTAAGAAATTTATAGGAATTAGCTGAAAGACATAATATCAATACATATCTCTAAAAATTAATTTTCAATTAGATATTTAGGTATCTTACACTAGATTTGAAATAAGATATATATTTTTTGAATTTATTAATTTTTTATATATTAAATATATAATTAAAAATATGAGCATTTCTGTCATTCTATAGAGTATCATATAAAAAATATATAAATTGAGAAACTAAACTTTGAAATTATTTCCAGATATATGTTTACTATAAAGTTTTTTATCAATATATATATATAAAACTAAGTTAATGATTACTAAATAATAATCTTGAAAATCAAAAACTATAAGTAAAAAATATGCATTAACAAGAGCTTCATTTAAGTTATTTAGTGTATAAATGTTATGTGATATCGCGCGCGCGCGCGCGTATAAATATTATAATGACTTAAAGGAACTGGAGAGTTGGATTCTATTAAACATCTAATGCTCTATCTTAATCTTTTTAGGTTCCTGTCATATTAGCTTTGCTTGGCATATGGTATCATAACTTTTATAAAACTGAAACACATGCATTATTACCATATGATCAATATCTACATAGATTTGCAGCTTATTTTCAGCAGGGCGATATGGAAAGCAATGGAAAATATATTACTCATTCTGGGAAAGCTGTAAATTATTCTACTGGTATGTACAACATACAGATTATATAGATTTTTGATTAATTAACATTATTTTTTTATAGGGCCAATTGTATGGGGAGAACCAGGCACTAATGGACAACATGCATTCTATCAGTTGTTACATCAAGGTACAAGACTTGTACCAGCAGATTTTATAATTCCTGTTCAGTCTCAAAATCAGGTAAATAATTTTTTATAGCGTTGCTATATTTATTACATTTATCTGTTATACATTTTTATTTATTGCAGGTTGCTCCACATCACACAATTCTACTTGCTAATTTCTTTGCGCAAACTGAAGCTTTAATGAAAGGCAAAAACGAGAGCGAGGCTCGAGCTGAGTTGCAAAAATCAGGATTGAGCACTGAACAAGTGGACTTTTTGTTACCACATAAGTTGTTTGAAGGAAACAGGCCAACAAATAGCATTGTAGTAAAGAAATTAACACCTTTTATTCTTGGTGCTTTGATTGGTAAATACCTCTTATATACAATGATGACACATTGTATCCTGTAAATCATGATACAATTGGCGATATAAAAATTCTTTATGAAAAATAATTATTGACTTATAAGTAAATTGATACGTATTGTTTTCATATCTGAAATTATTTTTCTCGAAAATTTTATAGCCAATCAAAAACATTTATTTCATAAATTTTATTTTTTATGCAGAATTTTTTTCTTGCTGACTGTGGCTGCGGTCAACTTGGTGCTACAAATACTTTGAAGCATTTTTTGATTGGTCAATTAATAGAATTCTTTATTCTGATTGGTCAATTGAACACTTCTAAGCATTTGTAGCATCAAATTGACCATAGCCTGTATCACAGTTTATCGGATGTTAGTTTATATATTAAAGTATAACTATATATTTATACAGACAATTCTGTAATTTTTACTTCTGTTTTTTTTCAGCAATGTATGAACATAAAATCTTTATACAGGGTATTATTTGGGATATTAATTCATACGATCAATGGGGGTAAGGAAAAATTATATTTTTGCATGAAGCATAAAGTTTCTTGCTAATATATAGAAAATTCTTTAGTGCAATCCTAAAAAAAATTAATAACATTTTTATATACAGTGTGGAGTTGGGAAAACAGCTAGCTAAAGCTATTGAACCAGAACTGGCTAGCGCAGAAAATGTCACAACGCATGATTCATCGACTAATGGCTTGATAGCATTCGCTAAACGTCACAGAGCCTAAATATACTTATTTAGTTATATTCTTTGTTACAAGAGTTTAAAATAGGCACAGCCAATAAATAGTTCTGTTCCAACTCTGTATAAAATGTCTTATTCAAATGTATTGTTTCGCATTCACGAGATTTTGTCATGAATTCTGCTTTGCAACAATCTCGGATTGGATCGCAGGTAAATACTTTTCAATTTGTAGAACAAAATATTCACCACTGCCATCTCGCATTCAGCGTGGTGAAGTTTAATCTGCATAAAATGTCTTATTCAAAAGTATTGTTTCGCATTCACGAGATTTTGTCGTGAATTCTGCTTTGCAACAATCTCGGATTGGATCGCAGGTAAATACTTTTCAATTTGTAGAACAAAATATTCACCACTGCCATCTCGCATTCAGTGCGGTGAAGTTTAATGCGAACCAATACTTTCCCATTCTTCGCATCAGAAAGTAAAATTCAGAAGTATTAAAAAATATAAATACTTTTTAATTCTTTTCAATCCGACATTTTATGCAGGCAAGTTGTATTATATCAGAGTTTATGTATATATTTGACATAATTGATGACAAAGAGATTATGAGAGCCACGTATAACTTAAGATATCTTTAAGATTCTTAATTCCTCATGTTATGATGGTGTCATATTGGATTATGATGTCCATATGATACATTCCAAAATGTACTGACAGTACTGAAAATCTATAGTTTATGCTACATATACTATAAAATTTCAATAGTCAGTATATTATGGAATGCCCTGTGGGTTGTGGCATACAGAATTAATTTATTTTAATATACAAAGAAAAAGATCATGTAATTCAATGTTTCAATATTATTGCAATAGCCAGAGAAACCATATTATATAAAAATAACTCGATCACATTTAATTTACTTATTAAGTTTAATGTGATTTGGAATATTTTACATATCGAACATACAAATATTAGTTATAATATATGAACTAATATACAAGTTATAATACAAAAGTTAAATGGGTGTTGTGTGTATATATATATATATATATATAAAAGAGTAGTGTATTGCAAAATAACATCATCTTCAACAGAATATTTAGTGATTTTCTTGATCCGTTTTTGAACGTTTTCTATTCTATCCTATATATTTATTAAGTAAACATTCTTATTTCATATATATATGAAATGAGCATGTCCCAACATTATCTTTTACATTTTTATTTCTATGAGTAATATTTTAACTTATTCACACTTGATATATTACAAGGCGTGTTGCTTTGTATATAAAGATCAAAAATATGATTTTACAGAATAGTGCTTTAAAAATCTTAATACTGGGTCTGTTCTTTATAGCCGAACTGGCTGCACTTGTTCAGAATTTATGTTTTTTACTCCACATTGGAAGGAAGAAGATAAACTCTGAACTAGTGCAGCCAGTTCAATTATAAAGAACAGACTCACTATGTCCATTTCTACCAATGTAGATTAATATTAATCTCGGTTTAACTTACTCTATCTTTTTTTAATTCTTAGAACTAGAAATGGACATATTTGCCATCTCTATCCCACGTCTCTTGCACACACTGATTTATCCTCTTTTTCTTTATTTATTTATTTAAATCAAGACTACAAGTACAGGATTTAACATCTATATACCGAAAAATATCAAAAAGTTGGTTATTTGAAAAATAAGATAAACTCCAAGTTCTAAATTTAAAATTAAATTTAATTAAACCCAACCTGATCTAACCTAAACTAACCTAATCTAACATCCGTTAATATGCACAATGTGCCGAATTAATAATATTAAATCGACTGCCTTATGTTAGACTTTAATATTCATATCTCTACATTTCTCTATTTTTCTTAATAAATCGAGAATAGCCAAGAACAGCCAACCCTACCGATATCCGCCAGTTCAATCATCACTCATCAGAATCATAATACGAGATATCTCGTATCACGCCGCCAGAGTTATCGAAGTCTTCCCATTCGACGAGCTATCCTTTCCAATTTTACATAGACACGTGTACCGTGGAGTGGCAGCGTTCGAAAGATAACGGCAGATAGAGGTGTCCAATTAGTCTCTCCGACAGCGTGCCTCCGCGACCTTTTTCCGCGTCCGAAGTGCGTGAGAGCGCGTCGATGGTGGGCGGCGTCACGCTAATGCTATGAGAAGCGATCTCCTTTAGCCGAGAGGAAGAATGGAGTTGTTGGTCGCGCAGTATACTCAACTCGAGGAAAGCATACTGCGAAATGTCAAGCGCAGTGGCATACGACACCGGTACGTATACTGTTATTATCTCCCAAGCGCGAGTTAACCTCGCAACGTAAAACGAGGTTTTATCGCGGTTATTATGTTCCGCTGTGAAATTATAGCGAGCGATATATTCATTAGTCGACGTCATTCCAGCAACGATTGCGTCGCGCGCTTCTAAGCTGACAATGACGGTTGATTGCTTCGGAGTCAGTGGTGACAATTGAGGATGATGTCTAATGTCTGTTTCTGTTAATGTAGATTAATTTTAATCTTGGTTTAACTTACCCTTCACCTGTTTCTACTTCTAATGTTCACTTCTACCAATGTAGATTAACTTTAACCTTGGTTTAACTTACTCTTTATCTTTTTCTAGTTCCAAGAATTAGAAAAAGGTCAAGAATAAGTTAAATCGAGATTAAAATTGATCTACATTGGTAGAAATGAACATAAGAATTAGAAAAAGGTAAAAAATAAGTTGAACCGAAATTAAAACTAATCTACGTTGGTAGAAATAGACATCAGGGCGACTTTGACCAAACTACGATTAACTCTAATAATTTAAATTATTAACTTAAATATATTAATATAAATTAATTCTCTCAAGTATAGAATTATAGTACATCATGCATACATAGAATTTTAATACATGGAGAGAAAGATTACAGACAAATTTTGGTGTAAGCAATCTGCTGCAAGCAGAGTTACTTTTAGCAAGATCTTAATCTTTCTTCCACATATATATTAAACAACAAACAATTAATCACTCTATTTATATTAACAAGATAGTACGAGTATTATTTGATAAGTTAATCCCCGATTAAATTAATCGGGGATTAACTTATCAAATAATACTTGTACGGGGATTAACAAGATGGAGATAAATGTTAATAAGATAGTGCATTTGCTCGATAAGTTAATTGGAATTTGTTCTGAATAAGGCTGGATTTATTATAGATTTATCATTTACAGGCTAAATGCAAACAGTGGATTATGGCTAGGCGTTTTAGTCGGCCTGAGTGCCGTGGTTACGATATTGAAAGAAGAGAGCAGCTACTCCGAGATGTGCCTCTTTGTAGGAACCGCAGGCTTCGGACTTGTTCTCTGCTCCCTGTGTCTTTATACACGGCTTTCGATGAAACAGATTATAGCAAAGGATTTTCATGCCTTATACTTTGTACCTGCGATTATAACATCTGTGTTGTTTTTACTTGTTGCTAACAAAGGTATATCAATCCGCAAATTATTTCTTTATTGAGTAGAGAAAACCTGTTGACACGAATATAAACGACGTGTCGATACGTCGAACTGAATAGTAATACGTTACTCTAGTTTTTATTATATTTTTATATTAATTGAATAAGAACAGGACTATTGACGAGTGTCACATGGGGCCTAACTGTCGGAAGTTTGGGCACATGGGGCGTTCTGCAACTAATGTCAGCTTTTCCATGCTGCTTTACAATGGGAGAAGCAACGGTGGTTACGCATAGCTTTATTTTATTTTTGATGTCGGCTGTTACCAATTTACCCTTGCGATATCATTTACCTCCAATTCACGACAATGACATAAGCACGGTTTTGTTGCAGGTAATGAAATGCAAAAGAATTAATTATTATGATATCGCGCTAACCTTTTTCTTAATACATCATACGTTACAGGTTGTGATATTGTATGTAGTGTTGGTATGTTTTCTGTGTGGATATTTTCCTGCTCTCCGCAGCACAACATACTTTTATTTGATGATAATCAGCCTCCTGTTTTTTGTAACTCTTCCGATACTTTATATTATTCTTGATCAACATCCAATAGCATGGGTAGTGTCTTTTGCTTTTAACAGTCATGAAAGAGTAAGTAACGATATAATGTTGCACTATAATTTACGCTACTTTTAAAATGGATGAGTCATAAAACAGAGATTATAAATAAGTATTCTTTAATTATTGATCTTACTTTTATATGTTGCAGATTGCAATATTTATATATTGGACAATATGTTTTCTGTTAAGTATCTTGATCATACGCTATCAGATATCAGCAAAATCCCAAGCTACAAGTTCGACTAGAAAAAATTTTCACATATTAGCCACATTTGTATATATTCCTGGCTTGATATACGATCCTTCGCTATTATATCTTGCCAGTGGTATAATGTTGATACTATTTATTGCTCTTGAGGTACAATTATTCTTATATTTTGTTGTAATTATTACAATACATATCAATTATCTAATATAATTCTTATTTGTTTTCTATATATTTGATACAATAATCGTTAATGATTTTCAGGTAATCAGACTTTTGAAAGTCCCACCTTTGGGAGAAATTTTACAGCAAGGATTTATTGTATTTGCCGACGAAAAGGATTGTTTGCTTTCATTAACACCTATATATCTGTTGTGTGGTTTATCATTTCCTCTTTGGATGCCAACTAATAATTCGACGCTACCGATATTACTCAGCGGCGTGCTGACGGTAGGGATCGGTGACACTGCTGCAAGCTTTGTCGGTAACAGATGGGGTTCACACAAGTGGCTCGACACGAAAAAGACCATTGAAGGCACCGTCGCATGCATATTTTGCCAAATTTGCGTAATATTCACGCTAACATGCTGTGGTAGATTTTAGTTCTTATATCTTTTTAACATTTTTTTATGAATTTGTCTTGCTTACTTTAAAATATTTACATTTTCAGGTTTTATGGATAGTTACCGATTACTGCTGAGAAGCATTTTGGCGGCTGTATCGATATCGTTGATCGAGGCACGCACAAATCAAGTCGACAATCTGGTTCTACCATTATTAATGTATGTGTGTTTAATGGTATAAATGCGTGTATCGTTTTTTCTAAACTTTTTTTATAATAACCCAACAGTTTAAATTAAAGAAATTATCATAAATAGCAATTATAGATACAGTCATTTCATTATATAATTTGTGATTTTTAATCGCTTTTTATAATAGAAGTGAGAATATATAAGTATTTTATGCAGAACATATGTAACATTTTTTATGCTGTTTTATAGTAAAAATTAGGAATTGATTTTTGGATTGATATATTCAATCATCGTATTGTTTAATAAGTTGCCATGTAAACGCGTAGGTAATTAGTGATAATCAAGGATTACAGATTGCAAAGCTAAAGCTGATGGAAACTGTTTAACTTGCGAGCGATTTTAACGATTAGTGATTATTCTAATTTACTTTGTTTATATATAATAATAAAAACAATACATGTGTAATTAGCGCATTTGTTAGAAAGACAAACAAATAAGGATGCAGTTGTGAATGCAATTGTCTTTATATACGCTATGTCGTTAAGTGGTGATGTACAAATATTTATACTTATAACGGCATAACACGTTATATATTTTTCTGTATATATCAATATATGTATAACGTATATAACTTATATATTTATCCAAAGAATCGAATCGTACAATATGTAAAAAAATCGTATTAATAGATGCGATCAATGCGAATGCGGAGATCGGTGAGAGAAGGCAGATGTTATGCATTTAAGCTTTACTAACTTACATTTACTTAAAATCTGCAAAACCGATTATGTGCCTGACATATTTCGCTCATTCCTGACAAAGCATTTTTGTATACGAGCTATGTGAACTTTCTGATAATTACTAATATGAATAAAGAGTTATTTTTCTATTTTATGGTGATTGTTCTTTATATCTTTATATATATAAAATTTTAAGAGAAATTTATTAATGCACTATATGTATCTAGAAAGTCTGGTTTAAGTGAACCTTACGTCGAAATTTCTTTTATCGATTATTTCATGATTATTATAATTTTCAAATCACTTGATTTCTCTTTTTTTTAAACAGGGTGATGATTCGGAACGTTTGCGACGATTTGGAATAATCATTAACTGAGATGCTTATTTTAGTGTTTTATTGACCACACAGCCTTAAAATCTCGGTTGAGGAGCGAAATGATTATTTATGTGAAACCTAATTTGAGATACAAAATATTGATTAAAGTAGCATTATTTGTTTGAAAACAACCTTTTTCAAAATCGAATTAGTGATATATCCATGAAACATGCCAGTGACACGCGAGAAATGAATCGAGCCAACCTGTTAACACTAGAAAAGAAAAATTTTATGTTGCTAGTTCGATTTTGAAAAACGTTATTTTCAAAGAAGATTTATAATCAATATTTATTCAATATTTTGTCAAGTCAGATTTCACATAAGTAATCATTCAGCTGCTCAGCTGAAAGTACAGTTTCAATAGATCTTTAATCCAAATATTGATTAAAGATTAATTGAACCCGCCCGCGTCTCAAAATATAAAACTCCATTCTGAGTATCTCACCTGATACACTCTTGAGATGAGATTCGAGTAATGATTATTATAAATACGCCTTTTCATCATCCTCGATTCTAGGATATTAATCTGGGCTATCGATATCGAGATAGTCTGATGTATCAATATTCTCTTTTCCTCGCAGAATGATTTTGAGATCATTCGTATTCAATCACCTTCACGATCCAAAAAAACGACAAACAGATATACATTATGTTGTATCGCTACGTCCTACTCTTATTATACTTGTTTTTTATTTTTATGTGTGTGTGTATATATATAATATAAATAAATTATATATATATATGTAGGTAGTTGTATTTATAATTGTATAGCAATTAAATAAATATCCTGAAATTCTCGGTCATATAATACCGTTTGTTTTTTAGTGGGATCGCCATGTAGGACGACGATCTGTCGTGTTCGCTATGTTAAAATGTTCGTAAAACTTCGGTGTATCTCTTGAGTCTCATCGTGTGATATATGTATTGCGACTTTCTTGTCATTATATACTTTCGATCGCGATATCTGGATACGTTTCTGTCATTGATTCGCTTTCTTTCACTTCTTCCATCCCTCGCGACAATTGCAGTCCGATAGGTATTTGCATTTCTTCTCTCACGTCACAGTCTTGCTCTTATAATTATTACAAAGGAAGTACGATGGAACATAGCGTGCACAGTGTGAAATTTGTCCGAACTAGGAGGATAAAAATATGCTGCTTAAATATATAGATTTTGTACATATACATGTAGACACACACGCGTTCATCCACACACTTTCTCTCTCCCCTTTTGTTTTAATATTGCTTCGTAATCTAATTCAGGATCTAAAACATAAATATTTACATAGAAAGTCTTAAAAATAAAAAACATAAATGTATTATTTTCCGCAATATGAGAAAAATTTTATTATTTTAAACGAATATAATAACAGAATTATCTGTAATTAAAATGACCTATTCTTGTGAGATTTATAACATACATTAATTTTTAATAGAAGCATTATTACAAATTAAAATCTCATTTTGAATTTGATATTCATGTTTTAAAAATGTTCAAGAGAAAGGTTTTTTATTATATCTTACCCTAAGTTTTTGTATATATAAAGATTATCACGAAAGAAATAAATAAATTGCAGAGTTGAAACTACTTATTCATATATATATATAGGTGTCATGAAAAAAAAAGAATATATAAAGTTTTTCATGTCTTATATTTATAAAAAGAAGCCAAAAATCAGAACTATACAATAATCATAATGTGATAATAATAAAATGATTACATTAATAATTACATAGAACGTGTGTTATGCCTATATTTACATTCAATCAAATAAAATATTCTTTAGATTAGGCAAATTTCGCACTGTGGAATGATGAATTACAGTAAGAAAATAAGCATTCGTTAATTATATATTGCGTTGCTGATTATTGACTTTCATGTTTGCAAACGAATATCACGCTGTTTTGTGATTTACGAGCATCTATTTGGATTGCAAATATAAAAAGATAGACTCAATATTGGCTGTGCGCACACACATATACATATGTATATATATATATACTGTGTCTATCTCTTTATGCTTTATAAATTGGACGTTAATCGGTCTTATCCACAGTCTTAGTATAAAAGAAAGAGCATAATACAAAGCATGCTGATTGCAGATAAAATGAAAAATCATTTTTAATGTTACAATGTGCAATTAAACTCTATCGAATTGAGAGGAGCAGAAAGTGTGTATCCCCCAACCATTCTACTTTTGATACATACAAGAGGTCGGTCGTAGAAGCGATAACATTGATTTTTTTAAAACACCACGTACCAAGACCGAATATCAAAAGAGTTCCGGTTTTGAACTTAACAATTTTTCCAATTTTACGACGAAATTACAACTGAACACTCGTATTTTTAACATCTTGATTCTTAACGCTGATTTATCACTTACTGTCCTTAATGCACTTATTCTTAATTTTTGTGTTAAAACCCATCAGACTACGCATTAAAAATTGAGGATTGTGAACTGAAAATTAGAATTTAACCAATCAGACCAGCTTCAATCTTAATCCAATTTGTTCTGATTGTTTAATTCTAATCTTCAATTCTAATTTCCAATGCGCAATACGAGCTTCTCTTCTCCCGCGCTGCTTTCTTACTACTTCGTCCTTGTTAGTTAGCAACGCACGTACAGAATGAAAATGTCATTGTGGGTGTGGTCAAAATATTATTTTTATATAGGAGAGAGAAAAGAAAGAAACGAGGCCAAAAAAACGAGCAAAATAAGATGTACGATTAAAATAATTTTATTACAACACAATTATTGGACTAACATAAGACGGTACGTTTCGACTTACTTAGTCTTCTTCAGCCATCGTAATGTATAAAATTAATAAATAAGGGACAAGTTCATCATTAAAATAAAAGTAAATACAGATATAAAAATAAAAAAAATAATAATAATAAAAAAAAATATAAATATAGCGGTTGTAGCAGAATCATATATAACGAGATCCACATCAAAGTTTACAAGTCAATGTTTACAATATAAATAACGGTATATAATAAAAAATTGATCTACGGAGTCAGAATTGTATAAATATGGTGATGTCGATGAGTAAAAGGAATGCATAATTGATTCTTCGTTGCCACGCGAGAATAGGTTGAATCCAAGGTAATTAAATTGATTGATCAAGTAAAAAGTCAGAAATATGGTCAAGGTATTGATTGTAAAATCTAAAAAAATTTGTCCGAGAAGGAAGTAAGATGATACTATTGGTTTGAGAAATAAAAAGTAATAATAAATAAATAAATGTAAACCTTGACTTAAGTAAAAATAAACCGTTATTCTTTATTGTTTTAATATTTTCATTCTGCACGTGTGAAATAAGAAAACGATTGAATATTGAGGAGGAGCGTTCAGAATAAGAAATACATATCGAATCGCACAGTCTCGCGTTTGCAATATTCCAATTAAAAGAAAAATTCGAATTAGACTGCGGTTTTGATGCCCGGTATTGTCATGTCGCAAAAGAAATCAATCTCATCGCTTCTGTGACAGATACATACAACATACATTAAATTTTCCCTTACCGATTACAAGGGTCAAATAAATTCGCCAGTTCGCGTTTTTCGTCAGTTACATATGTACAATCGCGATGCGGACTGAGACTATTCGTAGTCCAGCTACTCTTTAAAGCAACAATACAGTTCTTCGTTTATCACCCAGATAGCACAGAGAATCGAAAAAGAATTCTTTTTTATGTCACCAATTCTGAATTCTTTTTTAGATGCAAAAAGAATTCTTCTTAGAAAAAGAATTCTTTTTGCATCTAAAAAAGAATTCAGAATTAGTGACATAAAAAAGAATTCTTTTTCGATTCTCTGTGCTATCTGGGCAGTGCTTAATTGCGAGAATAGAAAGGCGATCGTAAATGAAACAATTCAAGATTGCTTTCTCTCTCTCGGTATATTCGCCGACACATCGCAATTTCGGATTCACTCGATTCCATAATTTTCCAAGTTTTGTTGCGATAGTACACACAGTTACTCGTTTATCTTTGCTTCAGACTAGAAGGACGAAAGATAAACGAAACGATTCAGACTTGAAGTATACTTGTAGGTCTTACTGCGATAGTATATTACACGATGTGAAAGGAAACTTATGATCAGATAGCCGTATTTAACGCTAGATCGATTCGGAGAAGATATGAGCATTAAACCTTCGCCGAATCTCTCCGAAACAATGATGCACATTGCATACTCGCTCGCAGTTTGCATTAACGAGACAAACTCGTCGGTTTATCATAATTTCAACATTTCAAAAAAGCAGTGGCGTAACTGCAACTATTATAGATGCGGATGACTGATGTTTCAGAGTCCGCGATATTAGTGACTGTGATCCAGCAAATTAATTAAAAAAAAAAGAATTATCGTTTGTTCAGTGAGCCGATTATACTTTATGCGTATGCTTTTATATCACTTTGTGTGAGACCGCCTCCAACGCACCAGTGTGCATTCCACGCAATTCGTTCTAGGAGATAAGAATATTTGCTTCATTTCCATCTACATGACGTAGTATTTAGTAATTGATAGGTCGCTTTGCACACATCAACACTCTTTTTTTCATAGTCTCGTTACCATCGTGGTCGGGAATCTTAATGTCTATGTTTATATCTCGTAAAGCATCCTGCAAGCTGTCATCCCGTAATCGCGTGTCATTACAACTATTTTCCCTTATATTTAATGTCTGGCATTTATCATCATTCAATATCTTGCAATGTTCCGTTTTTGTCCATATACTTTTTAAGTGCATTTAAATTCAAATTGCTCTTATATATTTTAATCAAATTGTGTAATATATATCTTTGTTTTTGTAGTACTACTTAAATATTTCTTACTTAAAAATGTCAGATTGGAAGAATTCAAAATTTAAAATCGTGTCATGAGTGACTTACAGAGTGATTTACTTACAGAGTTATTGCACAAACAAAAATTGATTTGATAGGCCTGGACAGAGCGCAACATGATTAAAATTCCATTTATCTTGAGAATGAAAAGATATCACGCGAGCTCCCACCGCTTGTGTGATTCGTAAATATGGAATTTGCGAATGTTTATAAATTCAGAGCGTCTTTTGTGATGACAGCGATCACAGGTGGAATTGTTTGTTTCAAGCCTAATATACATCGACTATTAGGTTTATAAAACAGATGCCCTACCTCGTGGGGCTTCAAGGATCGAATCGGTTTCACAATGGAGAAGGATATGGGAATCCAAAGAAATTGGAGACGGGAACTCGGGCTGAAACGTAGGGCCGGAGACCGGTTACTCTCGCAGTTTATGCCAATCGGCTATCTGTCGTCGCGGTGAGCTGCATACCTCTTTCCAATGGTTTACAGCGGAACCTTGACATTTTGGTCCACCAAACTCTAGTCGGCCGATCACCTAAATTATTATATTTTGTTACGATTCGTTTACCGTGATTGTAAATCGCTCGATAAAAACAGTTTATCTTAATAAACGTTTTGTTCAAAGAAACAATAAATTTTTAATTAGTTTCACATAAATTCTTTAAAAATTTTTCGATTTATTATATTTGCAATTCAATAAATTTAAAGAAATAAAACGTATGATATATGTGTGTACACATATATAAACAAAGTATGTTTAAGATGATTAAAGATGATCGAAATATAAAATTTACCTCGTTTTTCGTGACTCTATCCCAGTCCAGTAACATGAACTCGAGGCTGACATTGTTGAGTCCATCCGCACCGTTCGGTATTTCGAAGACGAAGGACTCGTTAAATACCGGACTGAGAGTACGTTTCTTTACGTGTGTTTTCTTCTTAGCAATACGCTGCTGGTTATACAGAAGATAGATTTTCACGTACGGGTCAGCGAGCCCAGTCACATCCATTTTGGGTAGATTTCGTGCTTTTAATACTACCACTGTCAGTCGGCTGGTAACAGGTTGCCAACAAAGAGAGACTAGCAGTTCTCCTCTCCCTTGCGACTGTATCTAAAAAAAAGAGAACAGAAGAAATATTATTGTATTTTAGGATTTACTATGATATTTATTTATAGACGATGCTTTAAAAGAGCTATCTTTTTTAGATATCCTTTTCATCAAAGATCTCACACATAGTCGATTTTTCTTCAACAAATTTCTTCAACAAAAGTACGATTATTTTTGCTAAGAAAAAATCGTTTCCAAATAGTCAAAGAAGATATGTTTAAGAGTATCTTTAGAGTATATACAAAATATTTACCTTTAAACTCCTGGGGTATATTTTTCGACAGAGAGATATTTCCTGATTGTCCGCGTCCTCTAAACCGGGCACTGATGATAAAGCACATGTCAATTCTCCAATGATATCGTCACGCGAGTATCTGTCAAAACTCAGCACGATGAAGTGTAAACTGATTTTCTGGAATTATAATTTTTAAATAGATTATTCTTTGTAGAAATAATTTGAACAATCGGATACAGATCATTTACCTGAAGCTGACTCTGCGATATGCCAAAGAACGTGAAATCTTCGTCGTACACTGGGTCCCTGGTATTTCTGAGTACTCTAGTTTTCACATGATGCTGTTTGTCAGGCAACAATTGCAGCTTTACGTAAGGATCACTGGTGGCATTCTGCTGACCTCTGGCTGGTAACCCTTTGCATTTCACCACAGTGACCGCGAGCGCATTCTGCTCGCTTCGATATCGCAGCTTGAAGACTAGCTGGCCCAGATTATCCTTATCGTTCTCAGCCGTTTGGCTCTTGTCACGCTCGACCTTCTCGTTATTCTCCAGCTCAGCCTTGTCGCGCTCATTCTCTATGCTCACAGCGACCTCGACGGGCGTTTGTACCGGTGTACCTGCACAATATTAATACAAATGTAAACATCAAAGATAATTACGGATTACATTTTAGAGATTACATTACATTACCTGCGCTCTGCGGTGTTCTAGGCTGAGACGCCGGGTTTGAGGACTGTGACCCTGTTGGGCTGGGAGTTTGTCCACCAGAACCAGGCGGGCTTTTAGCCGGTCCCGTCGGCGATGGGCTCTTTTTTAAATAGTGGCTCGTGCTGCCAGGACTCTTAACCGCTGTCGGCTTGCGATGCGGCGGCCTGAACGCCAGGGACTTGTCGGAGCTTAACTTGGTGTGCTCGCGACGTCGTCGGCAGAGCCACCAGGTCATCGCGACGGCGCATAACAAGAAAGCGGCACCGATGCATAGTGTCACCAACGTCGCCGTCGAGACTGAAATCGTAGGCAGTGATCGGACCGGTTGGTGCAGCCACAAAGAATAAATCTTATTGTACTTTAACTTACAGAGAGTGTACATACACTAGGAAATATCAATCAAAATCAAAATAAAGGCCTCAGTGATATTAGAAGCTCCTCATTTCACACATAGATACATAAGGTGAAACGCATAATGAAACGTAAATTAAATTAACAGGTATTTGATCTCAGCTAAAATCGAGAGGTAAGATGTCTTAAAGACATCATTAAGACGTCTTTTAGACATCATAATGCAAGACCTCGTAAAGACATCTTAACTCTAGATTACTATCCATGAGTCTGGGAGACCCGAGCAGAAAGATAATTTTTCCGGTTATACAAAAATTTTCCTTTGCTTTAATCCTTTATAACTTTTTATTTATTTATGGTACCAAAATGAAATTTATGTAGTTCGCTTAAGCAGGCTTGGACGTTTCGATTAAAAAAGGAGGAAAGAAATATTATTACGCACCAAGATCCGCGGTTGACCGACATTTGGCCTATTCTCATTTATATTTTAGAAATATTAATGTTTGCCTGAGATATAAACGAATAAAGTTGCCCCGGGTCTTCCAGA
>NJRP01000239.1:240180-270629 GCA_003063835.1 Aphaenogaster floridana | reverse complement strand
TATCATTTTATGACGTCTTTGAAACTTCCTGATTTATTACATCTTTGAGATATTGTTTCAAGTCTTATTTGGAATCACTTTTAATATAGAATAAAATTTCATCACTGTTCCTCAGCGCTGTTCCTCCTTTTATGTTAATGAATTACGTTTCATATGTTAATATTGAACCGTTCTCTATTCTTCGTTCCCTGTTCTTTATTCCTTTTATTGTGCGGAGCGCTTTAAAATTTTGAGGATATATGGAAGAACTGTCAACAAGTTCAACTATCATTATGACATCATTGAAACATCTCGATTCAGTACATCTTTGAGATATTTTTTCAAGTCTTATTTGGAATCACTTTTAAACATTTTAGTTGTATTTGCTTGATAAATTAATATATCAATGATTTATATAACTTTGTTAACGGTTTATATGACACGAAATGCATTCTATGTCCCCCACATTCCAAGCGAACCTTTTCTATTCTTACAATGTGTGAGAGTTAATTATAGAACTGCCACATGTACTCCCCCGCGCAAAGTCTCGCCACTGTTGCTCGGACACTTTGTCTTTTTTGAGTTTTGTAATACTATATACCGAGTACAAAGAATAGCATTGAATGATTTTAAGAATAAGAATTTTTGTACTTTGCTTCGTTTATGTTAATGAACATAGATCTTGTAAATAGGACAAAACTTAACGTATACACACACAAGTTGAGCAAATTAATGAAATAATTTAATATAAAATTATGTATTTTAATGCAAAACGACAAAGAATAAAAAATAGATGGATAATAGAATCAATAGATAATAGAAATCAATAAATTTCTGATTAAAAATTAATCAATTAGAAAGGCAAAATTGATGAATTATTTAATAATAAAAATAAATATTAGCCAATAACTTCTTTCAAGCATATTTATAATGTTTGTAATCTTTTCTAGGCATAAGTGTGAAAATAAAAGGTGAAGCGAATACTTGTTGGGCAACTGAGAAACAAGAAATGGATGAGAGGGGACAATATCAGGATGAAACTCAAACTGTTACAGCGCACGAAGAATATTTCGAAACGAAATATTACTTGGTTGGATCAGCCTCAGGTAAAGTTATATTGTTTATCTAATATTATATTAAAAGTTATATTTTTAAGAAAAAATATTTTAGAATAAATTCAGTTATTTTAATACCAGTCAATGACTGATATTAAATTTTATAACTGAATTTATTCTATAATATTATTATTGGCACGAAAATCCAGCCTGGCTCTTTTTGCCCTATTAATTTCGATGATTTTAAATTTTTTGGAGCCTTAGATATTATTTTTATTGAAAAAATATTTTGTTTTTTAATCACTTGATGAAATGTTAATTTGTGTTTAAGTTGAATATTAATTTTATAATAACAAATATTATATAAAAAATTATAGTTTTAAGAAAAAATCGTTTTTTTAGTAATAAAATAATTATTTTGCATAAATAATGTAACGATTTCTTGTAGATGTGGATCAACATATAGATACACATATTTCAAAAAATTTATTAAAAAATTTATTTGTGACTGACTTAGTTTAAACAGAAAAAAGTACTTACTCTTACTTTAAAATTCCGATTTTTTCAGGTGGAGAAATTGAAATACAATCAGGAGAACACAAATTTCCATTCACTTGTTCCTTGCCGATGAACTTACCGAGTAGTTTCGAATCGGACTTTGGACACGTTCGTTATACCGTCAAAGCCACGCTGGATCGGCCATGGAAGTTTGATCAAGATGTTAAGAGTCCTTTCACAGTTATCGCTCCTTTGGATTTGAATCAAGAACCTAGAGCGACTGTACGTACTATATAAGTTTCGTAGTTAAATATTTACATTTAATTTAAATCCTACATTTAAATTAAATGTACAATTAATTTAGATTATTCGAAAATATGTGTAATCCTTTAGTAAGTATCTTGATATTGTGAAACTACCGTAAATCTTGCACAATTTTTAATATTGTATATTATTTTAATTATTAAAAAATTCATTAAAATTAGAAGATTTACGAGGAAATAATTTCAATCGTGTCATACACAAGATTGTTGAGAATTAAACTAAAATGTATTTTTATAGTAATATTAATGGAATAGCGATAGATTGTAGAATTATATTTCCAGGAATCCGTGCAACAAGAAATGAGTAAAACATTTTGTTGCTTATGTTGCGGCACGCCACCTTTGACCGTAAATTTTTCACTACCAGTTCGAGGGTACGTGCCCGGACAATCAATGCCAATCAAGATAAACGTCGAGAATTTATCGAATGTCGTTGTGAACATTGTAAAACTCGTGCTTTATAAGGTATGCAATAGCAGTTTTATTTCACGATTAGACTTTCGTTCATTGAAATCATTTGGCAACATTTTTCGATATAATGTCTGAAGGCTGAACAGCCTTTATGCTGAATTTTTCGTCGATAAGTAATAACATATCGTGAAGTTCAGATTGTGACTTTCCGTGCTACCACACCACGGACGGATACTAAAACGGAAGAAATTGTGGTGACGGAGATTAGCAAAGGACCAATCGAAGCCGGCGGAACCGTTGATTATGAGCAACATCTGGACATTCCGCCTCTTCCGCCATCGAATCTCGCTAATTGCCGTATCATCGATCTCGAATATAATCTGAAGGTGGAAGCATGCGTTGAAGGATGGTTAATATCTTTTTCATACATTGTTTCATATAATTTAGATATTATTTTACTTATATAATGTATAAAATACTTCTTCTATTTTAATTAATTCTTTAGTCTCTTGTCTCCTTTAACTATGGCCTGCGATATTTTTGTAGGTATCATCGAAACTTATCCGCCAATACGCTTATCTTCGTGGGAACAGTTCCGCTCGCGGTTTATCATGTCCCGAGTGCTCCACCGGCGGGAATGGACGGCGATTACGCAACGAAGCCACTGGAGCCCGGTTTCGTTATACCTTCGGCAAATACTTCACTGCCTCCATTGCCAGAGTCTCATTTGTATCCAAACTTACGTAAGACCTGCATAACCATTAATGGTTGTTTTTCCATGTAAAATACAGAGTAACACTGAGATAATAGGATTCGTGGTAAAATAGAATCTATTTACGGAACATTTTTACATCATATAACTCTAGCAAAATTGTAGCTTTGTATAGAAATAATTTTTTTTTTTCATGAAAATAATTGCTTTTAATTTTTCCTTTTAGCTCCGCCGTCCTTCGAGGAATCGCCATACGGCGCCAGGAATCTTCGCGAGCGCGGAGAATCGGAATACGTTTACGGCCTCGCTAATCATTTTGCACCAAAATATCCGGTATATAATTTTGCACCTGCGCAGTAACGTGAGAACGAGGAATATCGCTGTGTTGAGAGATAGGCCGGTATTCATAGTCCGTTCTTATTTTAAGACCATCTTAAGTAATATCTTAAGATGCTAATACAGCTCTGTGATTGACTTATGACATCTTAAGACTGTACTTAAGATGGTCTTAAATATAAGATTCAATTATGAATACCGGCTATAGTTTCTCCAAAATTATTGGAACGCAGACTTTGCTTTTCCGGCGATATGAATTTTGACGCACATAAATCGCAGAGTACTCATTGTCAGCTTCAAATAATCGCTCCTGCTCAACGTTCGGGATACGCGTAAATTATAAAACGCACTATTTTTAGCGTACATAATAAAACGAACGATGGAAACGTTTTTGCATTTAAATTTCATATATAAATCTAATATTCGTGGAGGAATTATCGATAAACGAATATCGATAAACACACAATACAGGATATATATTTACACAAAAATATACATATTTGTACAAATATATTATATCGTAAGATGAGAATTTAAGATCTGCTTTTTGATGCTTTTTACATTAGCAATCTCGAAGTGTATTTTTCAAATTTATTTGAAAGCGTATTTTATAAATGTATTTTATGTGAATATACATTATATATTTACGTCATGCGATGTGTTAGTCAAATGAAAGGTTGAATATATGAATGCATTATATGCTTTATATAATGGTGTAAGCGAAAAATACATTTTTAATATGTTAACATGCAAAAAGGAACATTTTATTAATGATTCCCTTTTTAATAAAAAGATTTTTTACTTAAATATGAAAAAGTTTTTCTTTACACTTTTTATTTCATTTTATTATAAAAGTTGTTCGATTTCGAAGGAAATATCTTATAGTCAGTACTGTAGAAACGACATTTGAAGTTTACTTCTATTTTAAATTACTTCTAAATAAAATCATGTTTTTTTATAAATTAATTTTTCTTATTATTCCATATGTAAAAATATCAAGATAGAATTATCATGAAAAGTGCATACTTCGTGAGTCTACTTTTCATATTCAACCTAATAATTAAAATATAAAACAGAATATTTTGTAGGGCATTTTCGATAATCTTATCTTAATAATTTAATAATAATGATAAAGAAAATTGGTTTATGCGACGATTTTGATAAAATTCATGTGATATGATTCGCTGTATATCAATCTCTGCACATGATAACGACTATGGCTGGAAAATTAACGACATACGCTATTTTTTTCCAGTAGAAGTTTCGCAAAGATAACAGTTGTGCCGTTATCGAGTCTAGATCCAATGCATATAGTACCTCGTATTTATCTTCTGTATCTCGACAAGGCATGTCTCGAATTCGTGCCACAATTCCCTAGTTTTCCATCGTCACGTGTGGCATTATCTTAATCGGAACATCGATCTAGGCATCGTTAGCTAGTGTACGATAAATAATAAAATTTTAAGACTTAAACGGTGTTGGTAGAGTCATTACTAAATTTTCTTAAACGAAAGGTGTGTAACACATTAATTAAATTGAATACAATGTAATATCGGTATTATATTAGAAAATATAATATTTTTTTAAATTGCCTAATTAATTCTGTTGCTATATATACATAATATATCTTTAGTGCACATTTAATTAAATATCTATATGATTAGCCTTTGTTATCTATCAATTAGAAAGTATTAATTAAAATCATATGATATGATATAATTTACCTACGTCATAAGTATGTGATATAATTTATTTAAAGAAGAATAAATAGCATATACTATGATTTATAAATCCGCCATAAACAGATTTATAATAAAAATTTGTATCGCGTCTAAATAATATCATAATAACATTATAATAACGACAAATAATATAATTGTAAAACAATAGGAATACAATGTATTAAAAATAATTGTGAATTAATGAACGGTGATTATTTAGCTTTAAATTTGTATGCCATATATATAAATTTGGCTTTAATCTATATGCTTTATATATAAACGTGTTTCATGCATGATTTAATAATGTAATAATTTATAGCGTTAATTATGTGTGAGACCTATAGACGATATCTACCTTTCAATTAGCGATCTAGCTCGTGGATATATTATTATTAATTGCGAGAGCACTGCGTAATCAAATAATGATATACAGAATATAATCAAATAAGAAAACATTAGATTGGAAAAAATCCCTAATTTTGAAAAAAGTTCCAATTTATCCAAAAATATTTTTTAGTAAAAATATATTGTGAACCAATTTTGGTTCTCTCATTTCATTATTTTTATTAATATTTTATAATTATAGTGTATAATTTAGTTTATGCATATAGAGTTTAGTTTATGCATATAGAGTTTAGTTTATGTATATACAATTTTAGTGTTTTTTTATTTTTGATGTTTGAAGTTTTTACATATGTCAGGATAAGACTGGAAAAAATATACTCTAAAAGCATAAATAATAGTATTTAATAATAATTGTATAATTAGGAAATTTTTTTATTGATCGACACCTGCGCGGTCGCAGATGCATTGCATTCTGTTCGCGCAAAGACTATACATTCAACATCTTTTCTTTAGACATTTAGGCATATTTAAGAATCATTTTATATACCTAACTCAAAACGTGCAGAGAAAACAATCTACTTTCTTTTTAAACAAAAGAGAATTTTGATATTCTGGCCGTTGTCAAATGCACCTTTCCTCTTAAGTCATCCCTTTCCTTTTTCAATGACTGGAAAAAAATACTGAAAGCATAAATAACAGAATTTAATAATAATTGTATAATTAAGAAATTTTTGATCAACATCTGCGCGGTCGCAGATGCATTGCACTCTGCTTCGCGCAAAAACTACACATTCAACTTCTTTTCTTTAGAGTTAGACATTTAGGCATATTCAAGAATCATTTTATGTAGAAAACAATCTACCTTCTTTTTAAATAAAAAAGAATTTTGATATTTTGGCTATTGTCAGATGCACCCTCCCTCTTAAATCATCCCTTTCCTTTGTCGGTGGGAAACGTATTAAAAATGTCCTCATGGGCCTGATCGATGATGTAGCGATATCACCGGACAATCTTGCGGCCTTGAGAGCGTGAAATAAAATATTCGTGCAACATGGTCTAACTTTTCCGCGGATGCTCAATCAGCCGGGTGGACATGCGACGGATTCCGGAGAGCCGTCCAATGTACATTCATAGCCAAGCGTAGCCGATCGAAGGAAATCGTCGCATACATCCCCGCGCAACGTTATTGCAGTATAACGATCTTTCTGCATTTGTAATGTTATTCGTGATGAGCGTGTGCATACTTAACGATTTTTTTACATTTTTGATGACCTTGCTGATAGTTTGCTTGATGGACAGATTGATTGTGCTCGCAATAGCGCGACATAATATCGCATTATTGGCGGTGATATTTAGGTGAATCGTTAGCTGACGGCGATATTGTACAATGTACATGTTGGCTACTACACATATGTTGGCTTCGTAGGAGAGTATACTTATGTTGTCAATTACGTAAGCAGCGACAGTAAGCATCGACATAGACCTTCTTGTGACAAGTTGTACCTCGTAACTCCTATCTGTAGAGTATTTCCTGCAATTTCGAATCTTCGGTGATACGAGAGTAAAGTAATGCGACGAAGTCACGAGAACTTCTAGCAACTTCGAAGAACGGAACTTCCTTTATGCCTACTAAAAAAAGCTTATGTTTAAAACGCTTAAGATTATCTTTTCAAAAGATAGAGATAGTTTTTAAGGCGGTTTGGTAAGCTTTAAAAATAGCTTCCTAAAAAAGAATCTCCATTTTTTGAAAACGCAGATTTAAGATGGTTCAAAAAACTTTAAATATAGTTCTCGTAATATGATCCCCATTAAAAAAATTTGATTTTGATTTTGTCTTGGAGTAAATCGAATTGAATTAATTAACATTATTTGATCTACAATTATGCCATTTATTACATGATATTACACTCTACATATTAAATTGATTGACTTTAAATCAATAAAAATGCTTTAAAACAAATGTTTCTACGGCAATCTTTTTGCAATCTGTCATTCATTATCATTCAGTTTTATTGGGTACTTAACAGACCTAAGAGCCAGTCTGCAATGGCTGTAGTAAGCCTTTAGCCTTTTCCTTTAAGCTAAATAATTTTCGGCCAAAAGCATTTTCCGTGTTGCTTCAGTCATAATCCTTGAACTTCAAGAGTAGGTCAGGTCCCAACTGTTAAGTTTAGGGCTTAAGGCAGCGCGGAAAACGCTTCTTGCCAAAAATTATTTTCGAGCAAAAGGCTAAAGCCTTGCTATAGTCATTGTAGATTAGGCCTTTCTCTAACACGATACATAGGATATCGAAGGAGTTATGCAGTTTACGCGCGAATTGCTGTTCGATTTGGCCAGCGATATTTCTCGCTGAATCACTTGGAATTTGAGCGCCGAATGT
The DNA here is from genome assembly GCA_003063835.1 of Aphaenogaster floridana. Taxonomy (NCBI): domain Eukaryota; kingdom Metazoa; phylum Arthropoda; class Insecta; order Hymenoptera; family Formicidae; genus Aphaenogaster; species Aphaenogaster floridana. The sequence goes on along the minus strand of NJRP01000239.1, from coordinate 262,869 downwards.
GGAAGTGGCGGTCGCGTAAGACGAGCTGCGCGACGTTCCTTCTCGCGTCGCCAATCAAGGCTGCGACATAGAGCGAACTTTAGTTCCGAACTTGCGAGGTCGCAGCCGACTGTCTGCGTTTCGACCTCGTCGACGATCGATAATTTAAACCATATCGATAAGCGGAAACGTCGCGCGCGCGCTTGAATGTAACATTGGGGTGACGTCACGTATTCCAGGCTCGCGGTGTCCTCGTAATAAAGTATAAAACGGCATGACCGTGCACGATCTATAATCACGGTGTTCCCTCGGCCAGTTTGTAACGGAGACCCACCGGAAAGGCATGTGATTGCAACCCCTTCACCCCGTAACAGTTAGTATTCACCGGATGAGATCCTGCATAGACCCATTGGTAGATGAGAGAAGTTGGCAGGACTGTCCATTATGTAGATTCAACCCCACAGCGTGATCCTCCTTAGGGGTTGAAAGTGCTGTATACATTCCTGGTGATATATGTGACTCTGTAGCTGTTATTCTTTTTTTCTCTAAAAAAGTAAATTATGCATTTATTTCATCGTCGTTCGCAAACGTGACGCGAATTGAATGTGCACGATGGAAGAAACGGAAAGAAGACTGCGTCGACGAATCGCTGGTCTTTTTTAATCCCGAAAATAAAATCGGTTCTGTGGAGATAATCACGATTTATGTTGTGAATTTATTTTTCTTTTAACACATTTTTATAGAACAAATTTATTTATTTTTGTATGTATAGGTTTATTGTTATTAAATTATGTTTTTCATAAAAAAGTAGATTATGTATTCATTGTCGTTCGCAAACGTGTCTTGAATATACGAGGTGGAAGGAACGGAAAGGAGACTGCGCTGACGAATCGCTGGTCTTTTTCATCCCGAAAATGGATATCATGTTTCATATTTATAAATTTAATTTTCCTTTAATATAATTCTATACACTGTGAAATTTGTAGTGTTAAATTGAACTAAATTTGAGTCATTTATAACCATTCCTATAAGTCGCCACTGCTAATTATGTTGTTAATTTAACTAGAACAATTAGGTTATAGTTGCTTTTTAACCACATATTTTGTGTTAAAATAATAAACTTTGACCTATGTAAAAGTTCAAAATAACCAAATAATTTAACCCAAGAAATTGGTTTAAAGATCCTTTAACATCTAACAGTGTACAACTTTAAATTTTGTAAAATTTCGAATAGATATTCTTTCATCTTTCGAAAGTTTACTAATTCTATCGTCGATTAATTTCACAATTTCATTTTCGCAAGTCTACTTTATTATTTATTTATTACCTTTATTATTTATTAACTTCATAATCATATTTTATTCTCTTGCTTTTCGTTATAATTATTAAATTTCGTTGTACGAGTGGCAATTAGCCTCGAAGTGGGACATTCGGCGGACGGGTTAACGACGATGCACGAGGGTTAGTAGTCGAACCCCGGTTTGCGCCGCCCTTGCCGACTGCGTGCCGGCACGTGCGCGGTGCGCCACGGCGCGCGTGCTACCCTCCTGTCAGATTCGCTCGTCCGTCGCGCCACAGGACGACCTGCCTCTGGTCGCGGAAAAGCCGGAGTCAATGCCGTCGGGCTCGCTCCCCGTGACCGGCCCGCAGTGACAGTCGAGGGCACTCCACGGCGTGCCGCGAAACGGCCAGATCGTTCCTCTTTCGCAGGCGGAAAGGACGGCGGCGCGCGTACGCGTCGGGACGAAATCTGCTCGGCCAGGCGAGCGGTTCGTCGCGCCGCGTCGCGCCGCAAGAATCGCGAACGCGCGCGCGATAAGCGGTAGGGACACGTGTCGTTTGCGTGCGCGTAGCGCACGTTATCGCGTCGCCGTTATCGCGGGACGAGTGAGCGTGGCGCGGAGCGTGCGGTCGGCTGTCGGGCCGTTCGCTCGCGAGCGAGAGCGCGGCACGGAGCCGCGGGCGAATCGATGCCGCCGCGCCGCGAGTCGGAGCCGCGAGCGCCGAGCAGCTAGCACGCGACTGCACTCCGTCCGCCTCGAGCGACGACGGCGTCACCACGAGGACCAGTCCAGCCTCGGCAGCGGGGACGAGTTCCTGAAGCGCCGCGCGACCCGGGACCACGTAGAGTTCCTCTCGCAACAGGTACGGTCCGATTCGAAATGATCGAGACCCGATCGACCGTTGTTATGTAATTGTCACGATTGTCAGAGCGAGAGAGAGAGAGAGAGAGCGAGAGAGAGAGAGAGAGAGAGAGAGAGAGAGAGAGAGAGAGAGACGCGATCAGCGATTCGCATGATTCCCTGCCGATCGGACGATTAGTCTATATCGATACACCGAGTGTCTGGTCTCTCGAAACTTCTTCGAAATACTTTGGCTTTTTACCCAAGTAGAACACAAAAGTCATGATGACGTCAAAATGAAGCTAAAATGACGTTTTTGACATTATTTTGAGGTCATTATGACTTCAAAATGATGTCGAAGGCGTCATTTTAGCATCATTTTGACGTCATCCTGACTTTCTGTTTTATTTGGGTAATAGGCCGCCTTAAAGTTGTGTCCCAAGTTCGATCTCGCGTCAATGCAAGTGTCATGATATTAAATCGCTTGACGATCGTGCATAACATTGTGAAATTGTTTGGCTCGTTTTCAAACCTGTTAAGCCAGTCCCAAGTAGAACAGCAAGTCATGACGACGTCAAAATGACATCAAAATGATGCAAAAATGACGCTTTCGACATAATTTTGAGGTCATTTCGACGTCATCATGACTTCCTGTTCTTCCTGGGGTGGCACGTGCGAAAACGTAAGCAGTAAGACGTAAGCAGTAAGAAAATCAACACTTTTGATTTGCTACTGCACTGAGAAAAAAAAAATTTGTTGACAAAACAAAATATTTAAGTCCGATACGTTCATCTAAAACATTAGTTGGTTTAACTGAACATTAGTTGAACTAACTAATTCTTGATTAAAAAATTTTGATGGTTGACATTAATGAACTGTACCCTTTTTAATTCAACTAATGTTCAGTTAAACCAACTGAACGTTTTAGTTGACCGTATCGGACTAAATATTTTGTTTTTTCAACAAATTTTTTTTCTCAGTGTGCTTACGTTATTGCCTTACTGCTCGATTGCGATTGGTCGATTTACTTACTGCTCACGTCTTACTGCTTACGTTTTCCCATGTGCCATGTGGCTCTTGAAGATCCTTTTAACGCAATCCACACAGCACACTTTATCGCGATATCCGAGGGATATCTCAATAACCGTAGGACATCCCAAGATATGCATGGGATCGCATTTGGACATCTGGATCAATTTGGGATATCCTCAGGATAAAAGTGTGCTGTGTGCATGGGAAGGTTGGTGTAAAAGAGAAAACGTCCCATTACATAAAGTAATTCTTAGAATTGTTTTCCGACGAATCGCGCACGATTAGCAAAAACCGAGACTGCTCTTTGAATGTCAAGCACTTTAAATCGACGAGAAACATCGTCACGGTTATCTCAGAAACTCACGGTCGTCGACTTTTTTCACTCTTGAGCCTCCTTTTGAGAAGAAAAACCTTACGGAAAAGTCGTCGAGTGAAAACACGCGACGTCGTGCATGTGCATGTCGAAGCGTGAAGATCGCAGGGCTTAGATAACTAGATAAACATCCGAGTCTTATCGGTCGTCCTACAATCTCTAATATATATACACCACCGTGTGGATTGCAAGATTGCGCCGAAACAGCATGACGAAACGTTTTTCCTCGTGACTCACGTCACGCGACGTATACGTCGAGTGGGTTGAGTCTGTAAAAAAAAAAAACGTAGTGTGAAGAACAGTCACATCTCTTATTACGTTAATGTCAGAAAGAATAATTAACGCTGAATAATCCCGCTGGGAGACACGGACAGTTTTTTTGGCTGCAGTATCGTAATCTTTTATGACTGTGTGTGTGTATGCGTCGCCGTATGATTCACGTTCTACGGTACTTTCTTTTTCAATTACGATTTTTATCACATTGTTTGATCTTGAGTATTGATTATAGACTGTAGATTATGGATTATAGATTGTTGGTATCAATTACTGATTACTGTCGATTTTTCCTAGTATTTTGCGAACAAAATAACTATTCTCTGAAGTCGAACTCGATTCAAACAGCTGATGATGGTTTCAGTAAAAAATTCTGCATTTCAGAATCTGGAATGATTAGTATTAAATATTTCAAGAGCAGCACTTTTACATTATATTTGTGTCTTGAATCGTTAATTAATTTTATGTGAAGAACGTATTTGCAAAGAAGAGAAATACGAAATTAACAATTGGAAAGTAACTGATTGCACTACGGATAATTTCTTTGGTCCACTCAGTATTTTCATGTTTTTGCATTATTTACCTTCAAACACTCACGTCACCTTCGCTTTATTTGTTAGTAATATTCGCTAATTACATATCGATCCGTAGCCGGACATTTGCATTGTTCTCGCCTCGATTGTGATGAATAATGGACGCTCCACTTCCGCCAGTATCAGCTTTACCGGATATCGCTTTTTTTACCCTGCCTTCAACTTGTTGGCACGTACTATATTGTTAAAAAAAGAAGCACGTTTTCTTTGCACTTGTTCGAAATAACGAGACAGGTCCTTTTCAACCTTCTCACTTCCCTTCTCGGTCAAAGTTCGGTCTTTCTTTTTTCGACAACTACCTTCTTTGTAGTCTAAAATATCAAGCCGCGGATTAGCCTACTTTCCCAATTATTCTGGAGCTTTGCTTCCGTACAAAGGAAAACACGAGAGGAACATAATTACATATTATTCTCCTTGACGTGTGATATGCTCTCGGAAAATAGAGCAACGAACACCGTGAACGAGCTTTTCCTAGGATACCTTGAGCTAATAATAATCTTGCACTGCTGACGAGAGTTAGAAATCTTTGGAATTATTTTTACGTCAAATAGATTTGTCGATGTTTGTCAAAAATGTAGTAATGAAATACGCAACATGTTAATTCTTTGCAGGCAAATTTATGGCAAATTTATAGTAAGATGTATATGAGACCTCTCAGAGCTTTGAACTTCTAGTCCTTATTACTTTGAAAAATGAGTAAATAACAGAAAGAATCAATTTTAATACGGTATCTTTTTTAATTTCTTTAGATGTTTTAAATAACGAATTAATGTGATTAACATTATTTTCTCTTGCTCCTAAAGATTTATTTGAAAAATATCTCAAAAAGAAATAAGCAATCTGAGAGACTTCTCATCACCGATAATACCGACTTTTTCCTTGTCACTAATTAAGTGTTAAATATTTCCCTAACAAGATCTTAGAATCATGACTCATTAAATGTACGTTATTTCACACTAAGCCATTGAAAGTCAGGACATTAGCAAAATTGCTCGTCAAACATCGACATAATTAAGCCGACGTAAGCCATGGGTCACTGAAAAATGCTACATGCACGCGATAAAGGGAGCGAGAAAGGGCACAGTGTCACGCGATATTATGAAAGTATAAGTACACATGTACGTCTGACGATGATTCTTAAATATCAATTTTTAATGCCCGATTTCAAGGCATCCTATCGCGACCACACCTTTCTATTATAAAACTCAGCACGAAAAAGGTGAATATCCTAATTAAAGTTGCAATAGAATTTCACGAGTTTCTTGCAATTTAGCTATTTCGATTGTCACGTGAAATATTTTTAGGATCAATTAGATACAATCTACTCTCTTAATAGAAAAATAATGGTTGCTTTTTTCTTTCTTATTATTAATTCTGAAACAGAATATAAAACCTTTTTGTTCATTACCTCTCTGCATGTGTGTGTGTGTGTGTGTGTGTGTGTGTGTGTGTGTGTGTGTGTGTGTGTGTGTGTGTGTGCATATGTGCGCACACGCGCGCGAGTGTGTGAGTGAAACTTCATTTAATCTATCTAACACAGTATTCAATATTGTACAATTTTTTCATTTTTCGTCGTCATAAAATTATGTTGAGGGAAAAAAAAATGTATATATATTTTTCAAAATAGATATAAATAAAAATATTAAAAAAATTAATAGTTTTAGATAAAATAGTAACTTGCGCAGTGAGTTCAATGAATTAAGAGTATAAAGTTTAAAACAATATTTAATATGTAAATCGAGAATATAATTATTTTACTTGAGCAACAAAATCGGTCATTTTTTTGGTCATATGATTCTGATAGAAATGTTTATTTCATATCATAGAAATTTCGAAGCTCACGTTTTCTTCGGATGTCAGACTTGAGCTTGTTAGTATTGAGCTTTTTCTTACTTATCCGACGGTACAGCTCTCGAGCTTTAATATCATCATGCCCGACAAGTCGATTTAGGCTGTGTTTCTTAACACCTTATCCACCTTCATCAAATTATGAAGAAAAGCGAAGTGATGTTCCAAGTGACGCGATGATTAATATGTCCTCTACACGTACTGTAATAAATGATGTCGATTAACGAATTGGAGTGGAAGGAACATATAGTTACTTCGAATGACTGTTTGACAAATTTAGCGCGCATAAGAGGTGTCTTACGAAGCCAAGTGAAAGCACTGAAGTGAGGAAAGTGTCAGTGGAAACTTTCGGCCGTTGACTGAAGTAGTTAAATTTGGTGTGTCACGCGAGAGATAACGGTATCTTAATCCTTATTTTGCCAGTAATACTCGGAACATTTTGGCAACCGAACAATTCAAACACTCCGAGCTTTGTGCTTGAACTTTGAACTATTTGGAGGTTTCGGATCTATACAGGTATGCCTGAATAGTTAGAACCTGAATTCAATTAAAATATCACGATAGAATTAAGTGAATTGTTAATAGAGAACAAACAAAAATATTTGCAATGAATTAATTTCTTACTTTTATGGAAAATTTCTTTAATGAAATATTTGAACTATTTGAATAGCCAAAGCTATTCGGGGATGAAAAGATTAAATAATTCAATCACTGATTCTGTGAATAAATATTGAACCAATAATGTGGAATTTAATACATATTCTATGATATGCAAATACGGTTATAAAATTGAAAACGTTAATATCCCATATTTTAACTTCAATTTCACAATCAATTAGTTAGAAAGATTAATGTTCAATCTTCTTTTCTGAGCAGATAATTGCATCTTCAGTCGGCCTGAAAAATCTTTTCGGCTTAATTTATATTTAGCGGGAGAAAATCTTTTCGCAAGTTAAATGGAATCGATCTTCCTTTAGCTAAAATACCGCGAAATCATCGGCTCGTAACGTTAAGAACATACGGACTGTCAAAGCTGTTGAGTAACGAGTAACTATAGGCGACAACTTTTACGCAGCTTGTAACAGCGAATCAATTCATGCATTAAAATTTAAACTCTTTCGGACTGTCAGAAGCAGATTCTTTACTCGTAAAAAGCAGTAGAAACTCGTTGTCGACTCGTGCATCGATCTGTCAGTTTTTTTACAGTTAGGACAAGATATTTTTTCGGTACCACGTTATTCTTCTTTTTAAAACATGCTTTTTAAAAGTACTTTTAATACGATGCCCTTCAAAGATATCGTTGTCCGACAAACCATTGTCGGAAAAAACTGACAATATCAGAGCTGTACGTTTCGCATAATGGTTATATTGCACGCTCTTCTCGTACAGCTTAATAGTTTTTGTCAGATTAAATTATATTTTCCAAGACGCTTCGAAAAATTTGCATAAAATTTCTGCCTCGATGACTGACTAAGATAACCGAAAAAATAAAGAAAACGAATGATAAAAAGACAAGACGAAATAAAAATATAAAATAAAAATTTTTTCGGTAATTAAACTTTATATTAAAAAATTTATATTTACATTTTTTATTTATTTTTATACGAAGTATTATTGTCTTTTTAGTTGTACAACGAATTATGACATACTTTATAATTCCTAAGATGCTTAAAAATGATCAGATATCAATGATATTTGAAAAATGATTAAAATATCAAATTTCTTAACTTTTGTAAAAAAAAGTAGATTGTTTGTTGCACAGTTTGAACTATATAAAATGACTTTTTTTAATATGTCTGAATATTTGAAAAAAGAAGTTGATCATATAATCCTCCCATCTGAATACTCAGAAACGGAAGAAATAACTAAAATAATTTATTTTTAATTTTTATTTTGTTTGTCAGAATTTTATTTGATTTGTTACTTAGTAATACTTTACTATAAAAAAACATGGTTTATATTGATTCAGTGATGAGAAATGGAATATAAAGATTGTTTCGCGCTATGATTTCGCACTGCATTTTTTTTTAAGAAGAAAATTATTTGTTAGGAATTTTTTTAAACCGGCAACACATATACACATATAAAAATATTTCCTAAGATGTTATACTAAATAAATTAAGAATAATATGTAAGAAAAGTATATTTCATCGCAATATTGAGGGAGAGAGAGCGGTAGAGCGGAGATTCAGTAACATTCTGCACTCATTGGAAACGATGTAGCTTGCAATTTTTACGTGCCTTTTCATCTAAATTAATGGACGTAAGTGGGCAATGACTTATTAATCTCCTTTTTCCAATTTTTTTCCTCTCTCGTGATAAATATAGGTAGGGAGAAGAGATATAACCGGGATTGGGGATTGCGGCGCTGTTTCGTTTTCAGAAATTTTCCAAAGGCACTTTGATAAACAACCGCCGTTAAGCGGACAAAGAAAGCTTGCGCGAGCCTATATCCACCGAAAGTGATTTATGTAAGCAACGAATCTTCCACATCAATCTGCCGTACATTTGCCGATTAATCAGACAATAAAGAGCTACCATAAAGTCGCAATTTCTTTTCTTTAGTATCTGTTATGTGCTATATAATGCTGTAATATATTATATACTATATTGCTATAGTACTTTGATATTGTTATATATCCATCTTACTTTAATATTATCATATGATAATCGTTATTACATATATTAATGTGTTAAGATATTTTTTCATAAATATTGAAAAATTTTAAAGTATTGATTTTTGATACATATTTATATGTTTCTCACTTTACTCTCTCTCTCTCTCTCTCTTTCTGTCTCTCTCGCGCGCGCGCGGGCACATTTTTAGCAAAAGGTGAAAGAGATAGGTGATTATCATATCATATACAACATCTGAACTTATCGGCTATCCCAGATTCCATTTGTTAGATGATAAAAAATTGTTCGAGTATCACAATATCTAACAAAATGTGATTTTTTTAAAATATAATAAAAGAAAATTAAAATTTTAAATTAAAATACCGCGATATCAACGATTCACAGCAACATTATGAACACTCGAATTATCAAAGCTGTCGAGTGATGAATGAGCGACAATTTTTACGTAGCTTGTAACAGGGATTATGATTCTTTGATTAAAAGAATAATTGCAAGTTACTATGTCTAGTTTTTCTTTTTGTTTTATAGGCAATAATAACAAGGTAATAACAAATTCATACAAATCCATAAAAAGAAAGATACTAAGTTCTCTAAAAATGTCTAAAGAAGATCATTATTTTAAAAATCCAAGTTACGGTGATTCGGAAATTAATTTAATAATTTGAGTTATTAAGATTAACAAGCAAAGAATGCGATTTGCTCGATTTTATAAAAGATTGACATATGATTGCTCTTCGATTATCCTTACTGCACACAGAACAATACATATTTTTCACGGTAATCAGCAATTTGCTCGCGACGACAGCATAGAGGATAAAAAGGATTGTACAAGAAAAAGAGAAAAGAAATATATAACAGATATCACGTGTAGCGCAATAATGTTGTCGCAGTTAGGAGACACGGTCGCGCCGCGAATTGCATGTCTATACGACAACTATATAATTCTTACGAACTAGACCTACTAACCGAGACACGTCGACTATCGATCTACAATATTACACGCACATATGTGTGCCGTAAGCAAACACCGAGGGTATGCGCGCATTTTAATGCCTGCGCGTATGTAACGCGGGCAAAGAGCATAAAACATGAGGTTTCTACAATAAAAAATCGGAAAATTTGGAAAATTTGGAATTCTGCATAATCGAGCGAATTAACGTGACATATGGGAGTATTTTTCATAAGACGGAAATATATGCATTTCTTAAAGAAACACACTTTCAAACTGTCTTAAATTTATATTTTTTTATAAATAGGTGTTACGCTTTGCAAGATGTAGAACATTGATAGAGTTATGTAATCAGTATAAACCTTCAAAGAAGAATGAGAAAAGTTGTATAAGTTTATTGTTGCTAATATTCACTTTGGTCCGTTACTCTGGTAACAATACCTGCAAACAATACCGTATTCCGTTATGAATAGCCGGAGTACATCGACCACGAAACTTGAGCACATGTAAACCCAGATAAATGGCGAACCAGGCATTTAAGCAGAGACGAGGTTTCTTTGTTCTCCCGTGTTTCATTGTAATTCGAATGAGAGAGCTAATTATGATGTTTCATTGTTTAACATCTATAGGAAAATTAATTCCTCGATTTTTCTGATGGAGAGGGAGAGCGGCTATATTAATTTTGATCGAATCCTATGATATTTAATTTATATTGCTCAATTGTTTTAGCAGCCACGGAGGAGGTGTAGTATGTAAAATATAATTTTTTTGTTCAAATTTTGAGACTAAAATTTTAATAAAAAGATAAAGTCGAGTTTCTCATTTGACAAAGTCGTTATTGCCATTTATCACGCTGTCCATTGAACAACGCTGTCTATGGACAATGTATCGTGGTTTCCAGATGTGCTTTTCGAGAAACCCTACAACTTTTATATAAAACAAATATAAGTAAGAGAAAATGCTATTTACGGTCGCGGCAGTTCTTGGTGCCTAATAATAATTATTTTTGTGAATATTCCTACTTTTATATAAAATATTTTTTTCTCAAGTTAGTATATTTTCTGAGATATCATTTTATCTTGCTTTAAATCCCTGATATCTTTTGACATTATTCTATCTACAATGAAAGATTCTTTTTTTCGACAGGGCTAAAGTAGACGGCAATCGGCGAGGCCCTACTGACGCAAGCTGGAGACTCGTACGATCTTAGTGACCTGGGCATGGTTTTAGTTGTGACGGCGGGGCGATGACGCTCAATCACCGTCCGCCGTCATCAGCAGGAGTCCCGCAGGGCTCACCCAGCTTCCTGCTCCTGGCCCCGGTTCCAATCCCGATCTCCGACGATTGCCGCTATCTGGCGAGGAACATCGTGAAAATACGCACGACTGTTACAGCCGGGAGGAGATATGAGGGACCGTCCTCATCATTACCGAGAGCACGGACACGCCATGCCACTCGAGGAGGCTCAAGGGCTGTTACTTCCACCCTCCAGAACAGGTGAGTTGCCCCTTTGTGGCGCGATCTTTCTGTCTCTAAAGTCTATCTTTAACGTAGAGGTACAAAATAATTAGAAGGGCTACAATTTATGCCGAGTATTTTAAACAAATCTTAGAAGTGGGAGAGGCCGCTTAAAGGGCAAAGTGAAGTATAGGGCCACACTAAACATTTTAAGGCTACCCTAAATATTTATTCTGTATTTCCTGCTTTCTCAATTTATTTTCGATTAAACATTGAAACATTCCATATTGTATACAGTATAGATTATTCGAACGCATGATGGTGAGGCTGAACTTTTAATTAGGCTAAATCTTTGTATTAGCTCTTCCCTCATCTTTCATTAAGCCTACAGCATTTTAACGGTGGTCATAATGGCGCAATATACTCATCGCGCGTATATTGCGTTATTATGCCCACCGTTAAAATACTGTAGGCTTAATGAAAGATGAGGAAAGAGCTAATACAAAGATTTAGCCTTACTGAGCTCGGCAGGGGATTATGGGCAGATTATGTAGGACGCGTATGCGCGCGAGTTCCTGCGTGTATAGACGTAGCATATATTAAAATGCCTCGGAATGATTCAACACTGGTCTGTACTTATTGAACTTCCATGAAAATCCGACATGAATTCCACCGATGGCAGAAACCGCACGTACATATAATTCGCGGAAATTCATAGAAATTCCAGTTTTATGAGCACTGGTCTGAAACCGTAAACTTTCAACGTTTTTTTTTTATTACTATGGCCCACACCTGTGTAAAGATCGCAGTGGTTTATGACACCCCACTTGTACGGTCACCTAAAAAAATTCAGGTTCAATCAAATTCAATTTTTATCAAGGCCGCTTAAAGGGCAAAGTAAAGTATAGGGTCACACTAAACATTTTATGGCTACTCTAAACATTTATTATGTATTTCCTGCTTTCCGAATTTATTTTCGATTAAATAACTTTGTTTTACAACAGAAAAAATTGAAATATGTTATGATAAATTTATCATAACATACAGAATACCTTTGAACTCTTTAGTGATCTTTTAAATAAATTTGTTTTAACGGTAATTTTATTGACATATAAATAAAAAGTGATGAAAATATGACATTTCACTTAATAAAGTAATTTATGGTAAAATATATATATTTACAGTTTCGGGTTGCCCTATATATTATAAATGAATTAAGCAAAAAGAATTATTTTAAACTTATTTGAGTGTACATTAAATATTAATAAATATGAATTAAATATCAATGATTATGAAAATAAAATACTTGTCAAGAGTATTGTACAAAATTCAGTTTTATTTGCCAAAAGTTTGGTGTCTTTTCCTGTGAAACTAATTTGTCTCCAGTGCATGCATTTGCGATGGAACTTTCTGGAGATTAATAATTGCTGTTCTAGAATGTATATTTGATTAAACAAAAAAAATATACGATAAAATTTGAATATAGTATTTGATAGTATACGTTGATTAATTAATTAATTACTAATTCTAAGTGATATATACGTTGCTTATTAACGAGCAATAATCCCACGCCGCGTTTTTCGTTCAGCTTAACGCTGATATTCTCTCTACATAACGAGGCATAGCAACCGCAAATTGCGCGAATAAGTTTCCTTCGGGATTAAAGCGCAAGCCACCTTTGTGGGGCAAACCGCTAAATTAATAAATGTCATACCGTTAATTATACATCGAATTATCGTGCAAACGAATCGTGGCCGACTGAGGAAGAGAGTATTTTGTCTGATTAAACGGATTCAAATTTAGCTCGGTTTATTCGAGGGTGAGGAAAATGACACGAGGGTTAATTACCACTTAGTGATACTCCTGCGAAGTGCTGATCTCTACCTCGCTTTCACGTCCCAGTCGCTGCTTCCTAATAATGACTTTGCACAGATGGGCTGATTCGCAGCGCGCATATTGTATATGTATAATTAGTAATTAGTGTAAGAAAAAGATAAGCAAGCCTTGATTAGATCTTAGTTAAAGAGTTTACACACTTTAAGCCATATTTACCGGAACAAATTTTAAATTAAAGGCGGTAAAAAATCAACATTTTATAGAATAAGCGGTAATTAACTCCTGTGTTTGTCTTACTCACGATTTAAAATGATATCCGTTTCTATTCACTTATAATCAAAATTGTTAGTGAAAAGTATTGAGATTAATTTTAATGTTTATTATGCCTATCATCATCATATATGTAGCATTTTGATCATTGGTTGTCAAGTGTTTGTAAATTAAAAAGAGATATTCGGAAATACGTCATAACAATTTCTATATTTGGCTAATTACAAATTCTATGACATCTCTATCATACATATCGATAAGAAGATAATCTAATAATTATAAGGTAGATTTAAGATAGTTTTAAGGATATTGTAATGAGAAACGGAAGCTGCTTAACCCCATAGGGGAACAATAAGGATATCTAATCTAAATCTAATCTAATAATATATTAATTGAAAAAGCTAGCTTTGTGTAGGTAATTACGATCCAGGCGTTTCCCTAAAGCAGCATCGGTGAATTTAGAGAATCCCTAGAGCGATTTTTTTTGCTAACGAACTCATTAATCCCTTCTTACCCAACTAGGTTTGCTCTTACTCAACTAGGTTTACTCTTTAATAATTTATGAATAAACGACGGGGACTTAATCACCCCCTTCCCGCATTCGATCATTTATTTTTAACGAGTTGATTCATCATGGTCTCCTCTCTTTCTCTCTTTGTTTTACGGCAGGTAACCGGGGACCTCTGAATGTGACGATTGTACAGGTTGGCAAAGGAAATGGAGGAGGTGGAGATGGCGGAAGTGATTTACTGAGATTGGAGCCGCCATCGGATTTAAGACCGGCCCCGTCGCCCCTATCTGATACCAGTACTACCTTGCAGTCTGATAACAATGACACCTTGGTTGGAGGTAGGAAAAAATGTATTACTATATTATACTCACTTCAAAAATTGTCGATACCTGTAAAGTATCTTTAGTTTTTTGATATGAAGGAAGTTTCTTGCGGTTTTCATCGTTCACTACTAGCGATGAGCGCTTCATCTTTCTTTTGAAAGTTTTGGTTATATTATTAATATTAGAAATAGTTTTAATTTTTCAACATATGTGTGTTTAATATTATTTATTAAATTTTATATTTAATGAAATTTATTAAATTTTTATATTTTATTAAATGCTATATTTTTTAAAATAAATATTATTAAAAGATAGTTGTGGACGACATAATAATATATAATAAAGTAAGCAAAATATGTCGTTACTTTTTACAAGTAAATGACACATGTAAAGTATATTTATATTACATCGTAGAAATGCGTAAAATCCATTAATTATTCCAAGTTCATTAATTCACAAATTTTCTCTTTAAATTTCATGTTATTTGCACGAACATAATGATCGACTGACAACGCATTATACGCCAGTTACTAATTCAAGGATCAGAGAAATTGGCCACAACGTGGAACCGCATATCAAAATGTAGTAGCCGACCACAAAATTTCAAATCGATAATACTAATATAATATAATTTGTGAATTAATTCTGTTAAATCAAACTTCCGCTAATGTATAATAATTGAATATCACAATATTTGAACAGTATTACGACTTTTATAGCAATATGGCCACATTATAAAAATTATGCTTACCTCTTTAATCTTTAAAAAGAACAGCTTATAAGAGTAATCGTTATGATCACAATAGAGTTCAATTCAAGTCATTAAATTTATGTTTTATTTTTTACGGCATATCTTTTTTAGATTAAAAAGAAAAACGTGTACGCGTATGCATATGCGTATACTGAAACAGATTGAAGAAATAATTATTATTTATGTTTATTATTATTAAGTTTATTATTAATAATCTACAGATAACGTCTTCTCTTACGCCAGTTATTTATTTACTACAGATAACGTCTTCTCTTACTCCAGTTATTTATTTACTGGCGTAAGAGAAGACGCGTTATCTGTAGTTTATTAAACACCTTCGTTCTAAATAAAGGTGTATCATCTCAAGGTGTTCATTTAATATATAAGTGTTGTTGCAATAAATATTACCACATGCCTCGGTAGTTGAACTGGCTACGACACCCTCACGGATTGTAGGGAGATCCAGGTTTAAATCCTGGCTGAGATAATATTTTTCGCAATAATTTCTTTACAGTTTTCGGGGAAGGGAAGATCTTATAGATGCTTGTTAGCATAAAAAATTATTAAAAATTCTACTCGTTAAATGAACCAAAACCCATGGTCGTAGTAAAAAGATTTTTAATTAATTTAGCCAGTGTTGTTGTCGAATATAATTTACCTTGATTCAAATGTTTTTGTTCTTTTATATTTGACAAACTACAGTGTACGATGGCATCATTAATTACAATTTTTTGGGGTCCGTAAAGTAGTATATTCCTTAAATATTGACTATCGAACCGTTCTCATTCTCGGTCCGCGGTAGGATGCGTGACGTCATATCCTGCAACCGGAAACATTTCAGCAGGGAGCTTTCGGTTACAGTCAGTTTGCCAAGGATTGATGAAAGTAAAAGCCAAAGTGCACCAAAAATAGACGGCGAAAGGAACGATACATTAACGCCTTGTATTTTAAAGATGTATTCAGTACAAACGTTTAGTTGCATAAAATTATAATACGTATCTATCGTTGTGACAAATTTTCGTCTTTTTTAAGAAATTATAATTTGCATATAGGAAATCATAACTCTTGTAATAATTCAATCTTGAAAGAAACATTTCTATTCTTCTAGTTGTTATCGAATTTACACAATAGCTATTCTTTTGAATGAATTTAAATCGAATTGCATGGCGTATAATATAACATAATTGTTATATTACCGCTTGTATCGATTTGTCTGCAATTTTATCACAAATTCGAGAGAAAGGTAAAATTGACAAATCCTCAGGTGTCGACCCAAGGCTATTGCTGGGAACCGGTGGTGATCGCATTACCTGGGAAGGTCGCTACCACGTCAAGGAACATCGACGCGCTGGGAAAGCAACCTTCCAGGGTCAAGTTTACAACTTCCTGGAACGTCCCACCGGATGGAAGTGCTTCCTGTACCACTTCTCTGTGTAAGTGCCTGCGATGTTTTGTATCTGCATGCGATTTAGTGCAGCTTTTTGGTGAAACACTTAGCAGCATATCGCACGCATCCTTCGATGTGGCAACTCATTCGTGAGGATTGTAGTTATCCGAGAAGAATTGAGCAAACGAAATTCTTGCAGATGCGTTCTTACCAGGAACAGTGTTCATATTCTTTCCTTATCTCGCAATAGCCATTGCGTTTATCTAATATCCCCTACAGCTATAATATAGACTCGATATAAAATAAAATAAAGAGTTTAAAGCAGTGCGTACCCTATTCGTTCGCCTTATCAGTCGCTTGCCACACTCGATATGTCAAAGGAGGATTAACGTATTTGACGGCACTATAGCATCAATCTTTATTGTCATTTAATAAATATTATTAATATAACGCATCAAGAAAGATTGATGGCAGTTCTCAAATTTTTCTCCTTTTTAAAGAGATTTGGTATATAAATAGCAATGTATAAAGCCGGCCCCACACACATCGCGAATATTCGCGAGTGAAGGCATTCGCGAGTGAAGGCATTCGCGAGTAATGTGGGACTGGTATTCAGACTATTTTGATGCTCGTGCACGCCCTTTTCTAGCTGATTGTCGGTAAACTGTCAAAGGAAACAAGTCAAAGGAAAATTTGAGACTGCTCGGGACTGCTCGGGACTGCTCCCAGACTGCTCGCGAATCTTCGTGATTATTCCTACGTGCTTGCGAGTAATCAGTCGTCTACCGATGCATTGATTATCACACCACGCAAATGTCAGTGGTGATTAAAATTAAGGCTTCTGTTCAATCACTGCCTATTTTGCGCCCATAAGCTGAAATATTTTGAGCGCCCTTTTATAAGATGTGATGTTACCTGGGTAAAATTTTTTTCAAGAGTTCTATTAATTATCAAAAATTGCTAAAATTATCAGTATTATTATTTATATATTTCATGACCTTAACTCCTTATCAAATGCTCATCAAAATTTTACAAAATTTATCTATAATAAAAGAATCCGTGTAGACGCGCGCGAGAAGTGCGCGAGCCAAGACGAGTTCGAGAACGAGTAACTGACTACGAGTAGTAGGAGGTTTACGTTTGGCATCGGCCGAACTCGCACATAATCGCACTCGTAAATATTCGCGATGTGTGTGGGACCGGCTTAAGAATTAATCGTATCCAAAATGAAGTGTTTAATTTAGCCTTCTAATCAGTCATAGAAAAGATAATTAAAAATATCTTTCTTTTGGAAAAGTCAAACGAATAAAAGTTGTGAAAAATTGTATGTTTATAAATAAATGCAGTTAAAGAAAAGGAATGCTTTCAAGAAAATTTATATCTACTTTCACAATAATGTTCTTGTTACATAACTTAAACTCACAAGGCGAAGAAGAAGTGAAAGAAGTTACGACATCGTAATTCGAAGTTGGCTACAATAATAAATCCATACAATATGTTCCGAGTAATATGTTCTCGGATCACGGTTTACGGTTGGTGCTATAGCGAGGAAAGCGTGATTGTTTATTAGAAATTTATATGACGGACGAAATATCTCCGTCCGTATGCGAAGCGGTTTATGCTTCCTCGGAGTATTCTTCGGTTACGTCGATAAATAATAAAGCTTTATTGCCACGTGGATGCAATTGCCTATTGGAGTTTATAGTAAAAAGTTGAAGAAAGAAGTATATACTTAATATATTTTCGATATGATGTATAAATAATATAATATATATGCAAATACTTTTTAAATTATATATATTACACATATATACACAAATATACGAAAGATGTAATTTTACATATTCTTATTATGTGGTATACTGGTTATATCTTTTTCTATAAGACATTCTTAATTAGAAAGAACATATATTTTCCAACAATTTATTATCTCCCTGTAGCGTTTTGAATTTTGCTGATAGAGGAGTACTCGAATTTGCGATTAATCGATTCTTTTATCTTTTAAACTTTCGCAGTTTCTTGCGTTTGAAATATCCTCTAGAATTTTCGAATAATTTCGTGATATTTAACGAATACAGTCTGAATTCTTATTAAGTGATTAGCTTTGCAAGATAGATATGCGCAGTGACGGAAAAACATGGTAAATTTTTTTTCTACTTTCAGGGTATCTTCTGATCGTTCACACTTAGATTATCCTATAATTCGCGTAGCTTAAGTTCGATGCGCACAGATGGCGGACCTTATACTAGCATTCTCTACTACGTCTGATCAATATTCACGTTCTACCATTTATCTAGGATAGGAATCTGTATTCTTAAAGCACGCAATTTTTTGTAATGTTTTATTTTTAAATTTTTAATGTTTTATATGCGACAATTCAGGAATTTATAAAAAAACTGGCATGATTATTAATATAAATTGCATGTAAAGAACAACGAAATAATCGGGGCAAATCGCAATTTTACAATTTTCAATATTATATATTTGTAATTGAGCCTCACATTGAAATTTTGATAAAGTAGAATTTATATGATATTAATTAATGAATATTGTTTTCTTGCTTACTTTTACCAAAGCTTATTTTGTGAGAAACATTTTTCAAATATTTGAAAACAATTAGTATTTATATTTCCAGTGAGTAGACATTGATTCTAAATGAATTAAAAAATGTATAGGGACAAAATTAACATAGTTAATCCGGTGGCTTCAGGATTCTACTACATTTCTATGTCACTTCATGAGACAGAATTTAGAAATGTGCAACTTATAACACCCCAGATAGTCAAACCTGCGAAGAGCATCTATTCCAAACTGTGTGTTGCATATTATGATAGTAAAATTCCAGCAACAGCCGAGCACAGTCTGCTGTTTTTCTAATATCGGTATAAATGTATCAGAAAACGAGCAGGCCCTGCATTATCACATCATGATGGCAAAGTATGCTCCATTTCTGTTGTTATATTGTGGCTGACAAGTCGTAATGGCAGAAACCAAGCTTAAAGAGGACACAGTGGATAGGAATCTGCTCTATAATTATGATCGGATTTGTTGGCATATTGCTGGCATACTGCTAGCATTTTGCTATCTGAGACTTATATTTGAACGATTATACTATATTACTTAAGCCGAGGATAGCCTTTTAAAAATTGTTCTTTTCTCTTAGAAAGTTATGCAACATTTCATGACTTACTGATGATTTATACACAATTCCAGTATCGCAATATTCAATTTTATTATTAAATATCTCACTGACGATAAAATGTACACATTCAGAAGATTTACGTTATCACAATGATACACTGAGAGAAAAATTTATGATATTTGTGACTATAATGAAAAGTTAAATGATTATGGTTAGGTGCACCATTTTTATAGTTATTACTGCTATAATGTTAGTAATAATAACAAAAAAATGGTTACAAATACTAACAATTACTTACAAATACTAACATTATAGCAGTAATAACTATAAGAATGGTGCACCTAACCATAATCATTTAACTTTTCATTATAGTTACAAATATCATACATTTTTCTTTCAGTGTACTACTCTTCAACTTCTTTTTACATTATATCTGTAACGGTATGTCGAGGGGTAGGAAGGGAATGTAGATATTGATATCGGGACCTTTTACGGCGTTACGGTCGGGTCAAATAAAATATACTAGGGTTGCTGTGCCAGGTAATATTCCACCGTCATCCCTTGGCACTAAATAACATAGGGGATGCGTAGGAAAGAGATAAGGATAAATTTGGTATTACGCAGCAGAATTCCTAATCCATATACCTCTATCAGGTCAAAAGATTAGCATATAGGTTACATTTGAAAGAAACTGGTCGCTTTATATATAACCGGAAACATGAATATCGCCGACTGTGCCTGCATTTACAAAGAGATCATATTACATGCAATTATTCAGCTTTTTACGTTCTTTCACAAAATAAAATAAATGAAATAAAATAGATGAATTATTTTCATATATTATTAACTGTGTAAACGCGAAAAAATACGTTTTTCAATATTACAGAAGAATTTAGGTCTGACTAAATAGCCGGATGGCATTAGTGCCCCTATATCTGTAGTTAGGGATCGTTATTCTTCGGGATATCAGCACGTACGAAGGAGGATTAACGTGTTAATTTTCCGGGTATATTTCTAGCGTAGCGTTATTAATACTGCGATATTTTTGGTTTTATATTCATAGTAAACCATAAAAGCATACAAGTTATCGTGATAAATAAAATATATCTTTTAAATCAAATTTAATATCTCGCTGTGAATATTTTATTATTATAATTTTCAAATTTATAAATACTTCAAGTTGTTAATCTTGGAGACATTCAAAGTCATTGCTGTACAATGTTAAAATAAATTTAAAATAAATTAGATGAAATTATTATTATAGCAAAAAATAAAAGTTTTACAAATGTTTAGTATGTACAATTATTTTGTTAATATCAGATTTCTATTCAAGGAATTTCAACAGTGCATTCTATGAAGCAAATAATCTGATTTAAATTTTAGATATTTTATTTTGTTTTCTCAAGATCGCTTAATATCAAACCTGTAAATTTATTGCAATACTTATAAAATTTTGATCTCGTAAAATTGCTGTATAATTACTCATGGTATTACTCACTAAAATAAATCACTCAAACTAAGTGTTACAAATTGTCAAAGTTTTTTTTATTTATTGTAAAATCCTCGATCATGATGCAGCGATAAATTCTTCACATAGAAGTTTTCTCTGTTTACACGCATTTTAAAAAGAAATCTTCGCGTTCATAAATTCCGTAGCAACTCAATTATTGATGTAACGAAGCTTACGTTGCACCTGCATCACGTGCTGCACATTGAGCGCAGCGAAGAGGGACAACTTTGTGAGAAAAGTAAGATTACTTCTTGCATATATAATACTGCGACGAGCTAGTTTCTATTACTGTTACAATTCCACGTATAGAATTAAGATAGACACGGAGAGATTCTCGATGCGATTTTTTTATATGTCTCTTTTCGTTTCCCTCGAGTGATGAAAGAACAACTCCAATCTTCACGATCTGAAAAATTGATTAAGAATCCATAAATTCAGTTTAATAATTCATGGCACTTCGGTAACTTCGCGATAATTCGTCAAGACGAGAATAATAAACTTTTCACTTGGGCGATACAAGAATAAAATATACATAAAGTAAAGTAAGAAATGAATAGTAAAGTTTAACGCGTGCCGTAAACTTTAAGATTCTGTCTGCAGAACGTTTATGACTGCAAAAAGTTTTGATTATTTGTCGGAGAAACTATTTTAAGTCAGGAATATCGTGCGAACATAGATTCTGCAAGTAGTTGCACAAATTATATATCAGACAAAATTTTTTTCTTTGAGCAACTTTCACGTTGCGGAAGAAACAATCGTCTGAAAAAGAATGCGAATCTTCTTTGTCATGTTTTTGTTATTGAATATGTGATATCGAAATAGTGCTGTGTATTTCGTTTGAGCCACCCTTTCGTGGCACCCATTTCCGACTTGCGAAACATATTATTAGTCGAAATGTGCCTCACGCGAGCACGAAATGCATGCAGCAATTTCAATAATTTGACTTAACCGCATATTTACTCTCTCTTTCTCTCTCATTCTCTCCCTCTCCTTTATTGATTTTTTGTGTTTTAGAAACAAAAACGGAGTAGTTTTCTCGTAGTATTTCCTTCGTCCATTTGCGGTGAATTACGAATTACGTCATTCACAGTTTGTACTTGGTGCTCAAAGGGGGACCAGTTTATCATTATTTTTTTGCAAAAAAAGCTTTCACGAGACATCAAATACGCAGTTGGGGAGCGTAGATTTATGATCAGGGGATGTTGAAGATAAGAAAGGAACAAGATCGCTGACGAGCTACCCGAGGAACACGCGCGACGCGGAAAAATGTCATACGATCAATACCGATCTTTTTCTCGTTTTTATAATTTTACATACAGATAAACGCGAAACTTGTATAAGAATGAGTCACATATTATTTGGAATAATTTTTTTATATTCTTATATGTATATCTGAATTTTACCAACAATAGCTCCTTTTTTAATTGCTAGAAAATTGATTAAATTGGTCAATGCTTTAGCGCTTTCAAAATCTAAATTAATAGAAATTTTCATATATTATAAAAGTTGTTATTTATCTTTAATTTTATCTGTGTTTAATCCTTTGCATGTGTTATACATTATATATTAAACACGTACTGATCTCAAAGTGTCAGGATTTGAATAATGATGCAAAAATAGAAATGCCTACTAATCCTAAACGGTAAATATGCATAAAAGGTTACACCTCACCGATTTTAACGCCACTTTAGTAT
>NJRP01000239.1:193380-239615 GCA_003063835.1 Aphaenogaster floridana | reverse complement strand
GCGGATAATGTTTTGCCATAATAACAAAAAATGTAAACAATGTTACTTCATAAAATCTAATAAAAAGCATTAAAATTCTGACATTATAATTTGCTATATTTTCTATACCAATGCCGTCCCCCACTTTTTTCTTGCGTAGAATTATTCAGGAAGACTTCCCCTACAACATACTAAAGTGGCGTTAAAATCGGTGAGGTGTAACCTTTTATGCATATTTACCTTCTAAACTAATAACTTTTTGGTATCAATAAATTTTAGTATATACTGCGACATTTTCGTCGACTTTAATGGGAAATCGTTCTTTTCATGATAGGCTTCGCTATTCTTCGATCATACAAAGAAAGACATTATCCACGGGATTTAGACGTATCGTGGAAACGCGAGTGTAGGGGATTTGTTTGAGTAATACACGATTCTCGTACGTAATCTAAATGATGGTAGTCCGCGGCTGTGAATATTTCGCAGCTACAAATATTCACAGAATTTTGTTGATACCTATAACGCGATACGTTGGAAAATGAGGATATATATACACATCGCTATAAACTCAAGCAAAGAAATGGAAGTAGGATCTGGGAGCGTGACGGTGAAGAGCGCTAATAAACGAGTTCCTCCGCCCTGTGATCGCTCGCAGTAACGAACAAGCCTAACTGTAATCTTCTATGCACGAAACCCACGAATTCCGCATTGCAGTGGACGTGGAGTATCGTTATATCTAGACGATGCAAAATCGACGAATGCCATTAATTACCACGACCTTTCTCGTGCAAAGAAAGTCGTCGTTCTATTTTTCAATAACTTGGCTATAGATATGCTCCAAGCAATGAAAATAGCCGGACACGTTTCGGGAAGCTGATTCTGATTATTATTAGACCGATGGAACATTCAACCAAATCTTATTAGGAACGAAGATCGCTTGTTTCTTAAAACAAAAGTTGACAATAAGTCGTGAAATTAAATAAGACCGAAGTCCTTTGTGGCTAAATAGCAAAAATAGATCGTGCAAATAATTCTTTTTTCCCGGAATAAAAAGTTTCGGTTCTGTCCTTTAAATGCTTTATCACATTTGTCAAGTAAAGCTGAAAACGAAATTACATAGTTCTGAGGAAGATAATTTTTTAAAATTAAAGTATAATAGCTGCTACTGAATTCACTGCGATCTTTCCATCTAAAAAGCATTCTTTAATTCTTTTTTTTAAATGGACATGTGTCAGTATCTTTATTTAGAATTTAATAGAAAAACAATAAATGCATCTTGTATCAACCTAATGAAACGTAGAATTTGAAAATTTTAATAACTCTTTATGTTGTCGTGAATGTTTAACATCGTCGATGTTTGCATATTTCAATGTGCTTAAATGCATCTTTTATGGCATCCCGCAAACACAACTAGAGGAAAAAATCTGATCTCGCTTAATCTGATGAACTCTTTTATTATCTCGCAAGCAACACATTTCTCAATCTTTATTCTCAATCTCCCTAGGTGAAATATTTTATTTGATACTGTAAAAATATTCCTTTTTAAGATTACTTTGTCTAAACTGAATTAATCTAAAACTGAAAATTGAAGAAATTCAAAGCATACATATTTGCATTAAAAGATTACTCTCTATAATATTATAGGGAAAAATATAGTTTATCGATGTTTGTTGGTGCGAAGCGTTCAGCCGCCACTTAAGTATCATTATCTATTGCCATGTACACACGGCATGTTTGTCGCTGTAAGTGCAGTAACGAAGCAAAGGGGTTGTATCGATTAACGTGTTGAGCTGTCACGATTGTGCCAATGGGAGAGATGCGATTCGATTTATAGATCGGCAAGGTTCCAATTCCCCCACCTAAAGAATTCGTTTTTTATGTCCGCATATATAGAAACAGATGTACTTTGCTGAAAGCTACCCTCAAATCTCGCTTTTGGGGAGATTTCAGGGTAGCTTTCGGCAAAGTACATCTGTTTCAACTCTTCAACTTTGCGAAACTTTTATCGCGTATCTCGTCAAACTCTTAGATTTTATTTTTATTTAAAACCAGGTCGTGATATCGCGATTCTGATGCTTCCAAAAGAAGAAAATCAAGAAGAAAAAAGCTTCCAGATAGTTGTAGGGCAACATCGGCAAAGAGATTTCATTATTTCATCAGACATTTTATTAGACATTAACATTTTTGGAATTAGATTTTGGATGTAGAATGGAAAACAATCATAAACTTAGTATTTTGTAAAAAAAACGGAAAGCGAAACTGTGTGAATCTCTTTTTAACCAGTAAGTGCTCGTGTGACTTTTTTTGACGTAAGTGCTCGCGTGGAGGTCAATTTGACCTACATTAAATTTAATTTATTTTGTATGTATAAACAAAATTTTTTATTTTTATTTATAAATAATAATAAACTGAGAGACATGTTTTAAACATAAAATAATAATTTTTAAGCATTAGAAATTAAAAGAAATCTATATTTTTTTAAATATTTCTTTATGTAATATTTTGGTTAGTAAATTCATAGCTTTCGTCTGGGTCAGTTTGACCTCCACGCACGTGCTTATGGGTTAAACGTTGATAAAATCTGCGCACACACACACACACACACAAATATATATGTACTTTAAAGTTTCTAAGGTTCTAAAGAATCAAAAAGATTAAAATGCGGAATCCCGAAACGTACATCATCGAGCGTGATACTGAAAAGATTCAATGGCATTGAAAAGGAAGCAGTAAAAGGATACAGACAGGTTGTCGATGGCAGACAAATTCATCTGGCGTGTCGTTTGCCGAAGAAAGAAAATGCAGAATTAGCTTTTCCATCTTTGCGCGCGTGTCTTACGATGATGAAAAGCGCTAGTCTATCCCGTGATCGGGTACATCCATTGCCAAGAAGGCGCATGTCGATATGCTTATATGAAGAGGAGAAAGAGGAAGAGGAAGAGGAGGAGGAGGAAGAAAAAGCAAGCAGCGTGCAGCGAGAAAACTGTCGTGACACCGTCGGCACGCCAAGGCTTGGTGACCCGCAAACAGCGGGACACTCCATTTCACAAAGGCCGTCCGTCAAGCATCAATAATGTAGAAGGGTCGTAGCGTGGCCTTGCCGTGAGATATCGACTCGCTCGCAAATATCGATTACTTCCATCCGCATGGCTCGGCGGTTCAAGATGCTGCCGCGTACGCTACAAAGTCATTTTCATCGTCGCACACGCATATATAATAAGCGCTACGTCGGGCTGACCAAACGAGCCATAATACAGCACAGAAATATTTAAGACCGACACAACTGGCAATCTTTTATTCGATATTAAATATACAGTATAACGCTTATACTGTATATTTAATATATTTTATAAAAAATTACCAGTTCCCTTACGGAAAAAACACTCAAAGAAACATTCAAAAAGACACTCAAAATAACACTCAATTTAAGTGTTATTTCGAACACTCAACTTGAGAGTGACACTCAACTTGAGAGTAACATTCAACTTGAGTGTAATCCTGAACTAGAGAGTTAAAAAAAGTCTAATTGCTTACTCGACTATTTCGACATATACATATATTAGTCATTTAATTATGCCTTTTAATATTCAAAATAACTGCTACATTTCCCAAATTTTTTTTCTTAACAACTTTTCAATAAACAACGAGCGCGGGCTAAAACGTTCTGAAGGTCACTCAGGAGGGTGACCTTGACAACATAATTAAAAATCAAGGTCATCCAAGGTGACCTCCTCTATCTGCATAATTACCCTCAAATGTTTGCGGCGTTCACACTCAACATTTCAGTCATAAAAGTTAACACTCGACTCTTGAGAATACTCAATCTTGTGAATAACTCTCAAAGGTTTAGGTATTACACTCATCTATTGAGTGTCATACCAAAGTGTTGAGAGTCAATTTTTAAATGTTCAATGTTAACACTCAAACTTGAGTGTGAACACTCAAAATTTGAGTGTATACACCCAAATTTGAGAGTAACTCCCAAAATTGAGTGTTAATTGAGTGTCAATTTTTAAATGTTCAGTGTTTACACTCAAACTTGAGTGTGAACACTGAGTATTTGAGTGTATACACTCAAATTTAAGGGTAAACTCCCAAAATTGAGTGTTAACACTCATTTTTGAGTGTAAACACTCAATATTTGAGTGTTTTTTCCGTAAGGGAATTGTGTCGGTCTTAAATATTTCTGTGCTTTTAATCATCACGGTTAAAACATTTATACTCTGAGCCATAATACGTTCCATAACCGCCAG
Organism: Aphaenogaster floridana; assembly: GCA_003063835.1. NCBI lineage: Eukaryota > Metazoa > Arthropoda > Insecta > Hymenoptera > Formicidae > Aphaenogaster > Aphaenogaster floridana. Next base: position 235,383 of record NJRP01000239.1, on the reverse strand, counting down.
CCTCGTTACGATTTTACGTTTTAAGGAAGACCTTATATTAATTTGATCACGAATTTTTATTTATCAGTCCCGCGACACGAACGATTCTTATGCTATTCGATTCTGTAACTTAAAAAATTTTTAGCACTTGTTCGATACATAATAGTTTTGTTAATAATTTACTTTGGACGCAGTAATCTTAAAATGGAATATTTTTACAGTATCAAATAAAATATTTCTGTTTTCCTAGACAGATTGAAAAAACTAAAAAAATTGATATAATAGGAGAGTTTCTCGAGGGGATTAGCAAGATCATTTTTTTCCGTCCTATTGTAGCCTCGGAGGGATCCACTTCTATACCGTAAAAAATGCATTTGAGTGCACCAAAGTATGCAAATCTTGTTAATAGGGTCTTCTCTATTAACGTATTCATTGCGTTGTCGTTTCATTCGATAACAGTTGATGTTCCCGCATAATTTAGTAGGATGTCGAAGTAGCGTGTCATTTTTCGTTAGTGAAAAAACTCATGTATCGATTGTGTATTCAAATTTTTCAAATATTCTCTTTACTTAAAGAAAAAACGATATTTATAGAAAACCAGTGTCGAACCTCAAACTTCATGCACTTTCCTCCGGTTTCCTTTGGGATGCGGAGTTACGGTGAATTTTGAATTGAATGCGAACACAACTTTTATATTGAGAATGAAAGACGGCCCGATATATCAAATATATTATTGAAATATAATATTGGAAATATAATAAAATGCCGTTACGTATCCATGACCGTCGTTTTGCTTTTCGTAGATTGCTTTTCGTCGATTAGATTTGTCATGGAGAGTGAAGTTACATTAGAACGTATATATGTAGTTATAGATCGTACGAAAAATAGGAAAATTGTCAACGTAGTCAGGTCGGTTCAATTTAGGTACACCGTAATTGAAGCGTAAATATTGTTAATCTCAAACGGACTTTTCGGTTTTTGCGGATTGCGTATTTTGTGGTTCGTTTTATTATGAGATGTATAAAAGTATTTCTCTCTCAGAACCATTGAATACGGTTTGCAACCATAAATAGAAATAAAGAATAAAGTAAAGTATATCTCTTTATAAACATGATCTTCAGTAGAAAGAATTACTTCAGATAAGGAAACTTTAGTATATAAAAGATCTTAATATAAAAAGTATTTATAGCGTCAAGCCAAGGATAAAGTTTAAAGAAGCTGACAGAACATTCTGAAAGCAACGCAGAATAAAACATTTAAAATTCAATTAGATACATTTATTGTTTGTGAAAATATGAAAATATCGTTACAAATAAAGTATATACAATTCATTGAAGCAACTGCGATTTAAAGGAAAAAAATTTCAACCGCACAATTTTATTTTTGATAAAAGGAATACAGCGTGGCGTACATTCCTTAGAAATAGAAAATGCACTCGCCAATCTGACAATAAGAGTCAGACAATAAAAGATCGTTGATGTCGAGTCTCAGGAGCCAGATTGTCGACTAAACTCGCCAGAAAGATGGTGAATCGAAATTGCCAAGAGTAGCGAATTCTAGAACATCTCTTTACTTCCGTTTCTTCTCCCTCGTTTGTCAGCGCTTCGCTCTTCTTCATTCCTTTTTTCTTTCTCTCTTTTCTCTCTCCCTGCCTTTCCCTCGCATCTCTTCTCTATTCTTTATTCATCATCTCAATTTTCCCCTTTTCCATATTTTTCTTTTCCTCCCTTCCTCCCCTCTCCCGTTCGGTCGCTCGCTCTATTCTGTAGCGGGTGTCTATCGATCGTGTCGGCTCTATAAATAGACGCGCGGCACGTCGGCGGTATTTAGCATTTCGCAACGAACTACTTGCACCGGCTGCGTGCAACCTGCTTGTGACAAGTGGGTGACACGACGTCGGATCTCTCGGCGAGGAAAAGGTGACGGAGCCGCGTAGGACGCCGCCGTCTGAGCGCGACTGATGCCCTCTTTCACGGCGTTTATCGTCCTTCGTTGACGATCCCATCCCGACAATGCGTTTCTTTATGACTGACACGTTGCCGAATGGCGAACCATGACAATGTCGTTTTAACGCCAAGCTACGTGTCATGGCTTCTGGCAGGAACTTCAAACCCGAACTTCAGGCCCAATGACTTTTGCTTCAATGATTATAACAATAAGAACGATTACGACAGTAAAAACTAGACAATATGATAAAAATATGACAAAAATTTATATGTAATCCTAGGACGTTTTTATCCGAATTAAACAAACAATCCGATCTATTATTTTTGCTATTTATTGTACATAGAAAAACGATATAGATTGAATCGCAAATAAAAACAATTTTGTTTAATTATAATATTAAAAGAAAGATTTTTAATTTAGAACTATTCTTTAGCCCTTGGTGTATGGATGTTTTATTAAAAAAAAATTGTTCAAGTAAGTCATCAATAAAAACCTGATTCGCAATTTAAATGACTCGTTGAATTTAGGGAAAAACCGATTCAATTAATTTTAGGCTGACGAGTTTTCGCTTGTAATGAATTATGGATTATATTTCCAAGAAGACTCCAATATTCATAGACGCAAAAAGCGATTGTATTGTATAATTCAGCCATCAAATTCTTACTCGACTATCTTCGCCGTCCGCATTTTATTCGCGCTTGCTCCTCTCTGACAGTCTCCCGCAATCATGTCCGTAATTTTCTGCGTTTTCGAGAGGCCGAGCTCCGCTTTCATCTTACTCGCCGCACTACGGATTTCTGGATTACCGATTTATTACCGTCTCGTTACCCGAGAGATCAATTAAGCTACCTCTCGAGCGAACGGTACATCACGATCGTATCACCCTCCGCCAGACCGTACTTACTATGATTTCTGTCAGTTTTACGACTTAATTAAAAAAAATTATCGTAAAATATAAACATTTTTTGCGGCAATTAAGTTTGAGGGGACTAATAATAAGAAATTCTAGAAAATAAAACATAAAAGTTAGTTGCATTATTCTCGTTTGATTTGTCCTCGATCTTTCGCTTTTCCGTGTTCTGACATTTTCCACGCTAGTTTATCTCCCCGAGAAGATATAATGGCGGGGTTCAACGGATTTGCAAGAGATCGCTGCCAGACGTGGGTGTCGTCGGGGTGGAAAAGCTCAGACAGAAGTGTACAGAAGTCGAGGAAACTCTGTAGAAATGCATACGACTAAGCGACACGGCCAAACTTGTCGCGATTAAGGCCGGAATCCTTTTTCGAGGGCACGGGACTGGAAACTTTGCGTCGATAAGGTTTCGCCTGCGTTCTCTGAGTAGGACATATTTGATAATGTCAAGCTCAGTTGCTCCGAAATATTGTGGCAGTAATGACGACGGCGCGAGTTTCGCGGTCTTGTAAGGAAGTTGCTTCGGAGATAGTTGAGATTTATTTCCCTCAAGTTGAAACTCATATTCATTAATAGAGATAATTCTAAAATTAAATGATGGGATGTGTGTGTGTGTATCTCACTATACGTATATGTTGAAAATGGTTTCCGATAAATGCAATAGAATCCTGCTTCCACAATGTACAGTATGAAATTTGTTTAATTTAGGAAGATGAAAATGTTCTCTCTCTCTCTCTCTCTCTCTCTTTCTCTCCTTTTTCTTTCTCTATTTAGTTTAATAGAAATGAGATTAATTTTATTCGAACTAATCAGTCTGAAAAATTCAGACTTAAAAATGTATCTCCATATTGTAAGCATAGACATAAAGTCGAAAATATAAAATAAACATCTCAGACTTAAAACTGTTTAGAATTTTTCTCTTTTTCAGATATTATTAGATATGAGATTTTTAAAATATGTTTATTTATAACATTTATATTCTTCCGAAGAATTTAAAACTGCACTGAAAGAAAGGCTTGGTTATAAAAATCCAGGCTTGGTTAATGTTACTAAGCACCTTGGTGAAATAGTTTCAACTAAATGCATAATAAGTATTACATAATTTAGTTGGCTCAACTAAACAAAATTTGCTCTTTTAAAATGTTTATAATTATTACAAAATGTTTTGTTATTATTATTATATTCGGTAATAATAATAAAATCTGTCTCTTATACACATCTAGATGTGTATAAGAGACAGGCCGAGCACTGCGCGAAAAACGGCCACAATACGAGCAGAGGCACGACAAAGTGATTCTACTGCATGACAACGCTCGGCCTCATGTTGCCAAACCCGTTAAAACCTACGTGGAAACGCTCAAATGGGAAGTCCTACCCCACCCGCCATATTCCCCAGATATTGCGCCGTCCAATTATTACTTATTCCGATCGATGGCACATGGCCTGGCTGAGCAGCACTTCACATCATATGAAGATACCAAAAATTGGGTCGATTCATGGATAACCTCAAAAGATGAAGCATTCTTCCGACGCGGTATCCGTATGCTGCCAGAAAGATGGGAAAAAGTAGTGGCAAGCGATGGACAATACTTCGAATTCCGTTCGAGTTCCGTTCTTTTACAATAAATGCCCAATTTTTGATAAAAAACGGCGGAAACTTATTTGTACACCTAATATTTGCATACAATACCTGAGAATAAAATATTTTCGTCCTAAAATTGATAAGTTTTAAGCTATGCAATATTAAGGTACTTTTTTATATTAAGAATATAAAAATTTTTCTTTATTCTATCCAATACAACATGATCTCCAAGCACTTATGTCCGGCACGTTCGCGCATATACATAGGTATGTTTCTACCCTCGTACAATCGTGACTTGAATGTTCACATTGAAATTGCCTTCGAAGAATCTTCTTCAAAACCATATCATTTATCATTTATCATATAATAATAGATGAATTGATCGTGTTATAACAGATATCTCGAAACTTTCGTCTATACATATACAGGGTGTATTCGAAAGTAAGGCATTTATTTTAACAGCATATAAATCGCACCAAAGTAAGGATATAGCCAAATATTGTTCAGATAAAAGTTGTAAGATAACGGAGATACAGGGATGCAAAGTTTTCGAATACAAGCCCGCTGGAGTGACACATTAAGAAGTAAATAATAGGGTATGTGTCACATTGGAATGTCACATTAAGGTCATTTAATAGGGTGTGAGAGGGGCATGTCGCATTTGGAATCCGCTAGAATGACATTAAGAATTCATTTAATACGTTATTACAAGTTGATCAGTACGGACGTGTATTGTGTGATGAAAGTATGGTACATGTGTATGAGAACAACGAGTTAATGGACATGTTATTAGTGAAAATTTTTTATGAACTGTTTTCACGTTCTTTGTATGTTTTATTTTTATTTGAATTTTTTTTTCATTTCTTAGTATTCTTGTAAACATGTTCTTTATTATTATTACTGTAAACGTTAGTTTCATTTGTATTATTAATGTAACCATTTTTGTATTACTTATGTAAAATAAACGCATTTAAATTCGAAAACTTTGCATCCCTATATCTCCGTTATCTTACAACTTTTATCTGAACAATATTTGGCTAAATGACTTACTTTGGTGCGATTTATATGCTGTTAAAATAAATGCCTCACTTTCGAATACACCCTGTATAGAATACGATTTGTCACTGACCAAAATGTGAAAGGAGCGGTGCATGCGTGACTGAAACACCAATTAAAAACATTTTAATCAGATGGTATAACGAAGCTTATGCATCGATGGACCAAGTATGTCGAAAAGCAAAAAAGGACTTTGTTAAAAAATAATATAAATGTAAATCTCTATTGATGGCTTAATGAATTTTATAAATATATCCCGGATTATTGATTCGTGTATATATATATATAATATATAAAAAGATAATCCACAATATAATAGAAAAATAACCATCGGGCCTATGGTTGTTTTCTGTCGTTTAATATCAGTAAACTTTCGATAGCATGTATATGTACTTTACGTTGTTCATGAAGTATATAGCACAGTCGCGCTACCAGTTCTTGTTATAAACCATTCTAATTTTATTAGTAACGTATCCATATTTTTATATTTTGACACTTTTACTGATTTTTTGCAGAAAGATTTCGGGCTGTCAGTTCGATGTTGCAGATGATTACTTTCAACCGAATCTGAGTCTCACCGGTCTTTTGAAGTTCAATACCTAACAAGAAACTCGGCGGGGGGAGGGAGGGGGCTAGTAGACGAAAGATGCGCGGGCTAGCGTAATCCTCTTTTCTTATTGATTGGCACACAGCTCGTTGCCATAGTTACCAAAAGGTTGCTACAATCCTTTCATCAGGTGCCATTTATTGGACGAGCATTACTTGCCTGAGCTCATAAGCTCATAGTAATATTAGAAGAGCGCCGCAAACAGCGCTGGTAACAGCGAGCGAATTGCTCGAATAGCGGGCGTGTTTCAGTCCACATTCCAGCGAATCCGACACGGAGCTTTGCGCGAATTTAAAGCAAGTTGCACGTAAACAAAAAATAGGACGTTCCATCGGAGTACGGCACGCCGAAAATGCATTTGTTTGCATACAACTTTGCATTCGTTCCATCGACGTATCGCATCATGATAGCGCCGGTGGAATGCAAGCTCTATTTTCCCACGAATCCCAAACGCAAGCAACGAAATTTATTCACCCAGGGAAGCTACCCTCTTCTATTGTTGAACGTTGCGTCGACGCGAATACGTGCGTTGGATGCTGCCCGGTTATTTCCCGAGTTATAGGCCACAGGTTGCCCATCGGGATTACAAGTTAAATGAAAAAGTTTTTATCTTTTTGCGGGACAATATCGAAAAATTTAATCCTTAATCTCGTTTCGATCAAACACGTGTACAAATTATAAGCAGAAACACTTGCTTGTCAAAAGCGAATAACAAGAATTATTTTATTAAATCAACGATTAATATTTAATTGAGAAGGGTTTAAGTGACGACCAGGCTTAGAAAACTCTTATGGGAGAATTTTGACTAGTATTTTAACGCCATCGAGAAGATGAACCCCAAGAAATGTGAACTACTATGACAAAAATTCAATATGGCGTCAATCCAACATAGTGTCCGTTGGGCTCCTTCAACATTACAAAGAGTGACAAAGAGTGCAACGTTCAAATATTTACTACGGGAATACATTTTTTATTCATGTTTAATAATTTTCTAAAAACTTACCAATGCTTTTGTAGCAATCAGTAATTTCATATATCACTGTGCACCTGCTGGCTATAACCTATAAAAATCAAGGGTTATAACGGACACTATGTTAGATTGTCGCCATATTGAATTTTTGTCATAGTAGTTCACATTTCTTGGGGTTCAACTTCTAGATGGCGTTAAAATACTAGTTAAAATTCTCCCATAAGAGTTTTCTAAGCCTGGTGACGACCGAGACTAACGAAATAGTGTGAATAACTATATATTTGCATATCATATCGCAAGAATATATGCGCTTGTCGATTCGTTTCGGCCTGAATATTTTCGCTTAACCCTTGTGTGCGCACCCGGGTACCCACCACGGTACATTGTTGCATGTAACTGGAGTAAAAATTGAAATTTTGCTCGGAACCTCCGGATCGTCGTTGATTTGAAAACACATCTGGCACTCACTTTTTATGTTTATTTATTGAAAAAAATATCAAGGGAACGATTTCAATCGGGCAGAGAAAGTTGGGTGCGCACACAAGGGTTAAGATTGTCTACAAGCGCACACAAAATTTAATTCTATATAACAAGGAATAATCTCTATAAAATAATTATCAGATAGCAAATTGATTTGATTTTTTTATGAAGAAAAGCTTGGTCATAAAAATCCAGGCTTGGTTAATGTTACCAAGCACCTTGGTGAAATAGTTTCGTATAATTATTATACGTATAATTACGTAATTTAGTTGGCTCAACTAAAGAAAATTTGCTCTTTTAAAATGTTTATAAATATTAAAAAATGTCTTGTTATTATTATTATAATCGGTAATAACTTGGTGAAATAGTTTCAACTAAACGTATAATAAGTATTACATAATTTAGTTGGCTCAACTAAAGAAAATTTGCTCTTTTAAAATGTTTATAATTATTACAAAATGTCTTGTTATTATTATTATAATCGGTAATAATAATCAAATACTTCAAAAAAAGTATTACTAAATGCATCTCACAAGTTTACCAAGAATTTCTTTTTCAGTGTATACAGAGAGCTAACGCAGTTTCTTTTTCCATACTTTACAAGCGTAGTTTCATCAATAGAAGCATGCAATATTTTCTATGTCGAATATTAATGCAAGAATATTGCCAACGGGCCATTATTGTCGATCGGTTACATTGCGGTTGAAATGTTTGTGCAGTTAGCTGCAGGTTTGCGCGCAAACATATCCCGCGTCCGGACGTGGGTACACAGTAGCGACGTCATGCGTCGGACGAAGTGGGGCGTCGAAATCAATCGAACAAGCGAATTATTGTTCGGTTGATGCGTGCATTCGCGAATGTAGCGTTCCGCAAACACGGCGTTATCGCGTGTATCAGAAGGTTCCGTTCTTATCCAGGTATACGAAAAGAGCTGATTCTCGTTTCATATCCTGTTAAACATCAGTTAATTTTTGACGTATTTCGTAGGCCGCAATTATATCCTTGCAGCTATATTTACTTGTATCTTTCTCATTTACTCGTACATTTCTTTCTCTTATTTTTACTTTTTCTACGAAAGGAACATCCGCTCGCTAAAATGTTGGAAATAATACGTTCAGATTTTTACATATTAATACGATGAAAAATCCGTTAGATACCAACAGCAGAAACGAATTTATTTATATGAATAATGGTTTTTTATATTTTCTACATGTACTGAAATATTAATAAATGAATTACTAAAATTATAATACACGGGCCATTATTTTGTCTTTTAAATTATTTGCGTAATTGGTACTGCGCGTATATTATACATACTAAATGTTAAATAATTTAAGAGTATATTTGCTTTTCACATTTTTATTTAATTCCAAAGAACAGTTGGAAAAGCTGAACAGAAAGCATAAAATTTTCTTATTAAAAGCGAAACAATTTGAGTAACCCCTTCAAACACACTAATTCTCTTTCGTAGATCGCAATTTACTGCGACAGTTAAATAAGTTAAATATATAATTATGTTAATTTTCGGTCTAGACTAAATTATTTAGCGCGAGACCTCGGATTGCCTGTGAAATTACTTTCAAAGCTGATTTTAAGTTTCGGGCATCCTCCTCATTACAACCGCGAAGCTTTCCTTTGAGAAGACAACTTCTGCGATCGATGTCCTTACTTTGTGCGAATTTGGAATGTTTCAGTTGAACGATCATAGTTATCACCACTTTTTTGGCTGTTTTCTTGTTAGCTTTTCCCCACGCGCGCGACGTTGCTTGAGATTAAAGTCTCCCCTCGTCTTGTAACTTTCCTTTCGAAATATTCGCTCAAGATTCCGAGCCAATTGGCGCAGAAATCGTTCACGCGCCGGTGCACACTCCTCGCATTCATCTCCGTAATTCTCTCCGCGCGTTCGTTGTTCAACAATTGAATATTTACAAGGCAATGCGTTAAACGAGATAGAAAGAGAAAGATGGAGAAACGCAAGTGCGAGCAGAAATTCAAATAAGAGCGGAGTGAAAGCGCCGCGCGCGAACACGAATAATGGAAGTAGCTGGCATTGCGAATTGGCACAGAGTCGTTAAATTTTGTATAGACCCGCGACGCTTCAACGATCCGGCATTTCCTAATGCGAATCCGTGTTAATATTTAAACAGACTGTTGTCTTTTAATTTGTACTTTTAATTAGTTTAGTATACTTTTAATCCCTACTTTTTAATTTATTGTTTACCGTCGTTCCATTTTCGGGAGGGTCTAGATCCTTTTGTAAATATCAAGATCTTTATTAAAATAAGAATTAAAATTATGATTAAATTACAAGCCTTTTAAAAACATGAACATTTATTGAAATTTATTGATCCACACATACACACACAATGATGAAAAAAAGAAACCCAAAGATACACGGAAAGAACGGTTTTGCTGAGGTATCTAAAAATTTAGCCAGATACAGATCTGAAAATAATTATGTTGGATCATCCAAAATAATTATGTAAAACGCTCAAGCATAATAACAATGCTGCAAAAAGTTTTGACATCCTAACAACTAGTTTGAGCATTCTACATAATTATTTTGGATGGTTCAACATAATTATTTTCTGATCTATATCTGATTAAATTTTTAGATACTTCAGCAAAACCGTTCTTTCCATGTACAATGGAAAGAACAATTTTGCTGAAGTATCTAAAAATTTGGCCAGATACAGACCTAAAAATAATTTTGTTAGACTATCAAAAGTAACTAAATAGGACGCTCAGGTATGATGATAATGCTGCAAAAAGTTTTGATATTCTAGCAACTATTTTGGGCATCCTACATAATTATTTTGATGGTCCCACAAAATTATTTTCAGATCTGTATCTGTCCAAAATTTTAAACACTTCAGCAAAACCGTTTTTTCCGACAGTTTTGTTCTATGATTTCGCAACAACATTCTTCTTCTCGATCAAAAAAATGGCCATCTTTTTGCACAGCAAACCATGTTTAGCTACCTTCTAGATAAACTTTTCGAAATTTATATTTCGTCCACCTGGACATGCACTGCTGTGCTTTAGTGGAAGATTATTAATCCCTCCAAGCGGGATTATCCCAACACGCCGTAGGGTGGAAAAAAGATTGCGAGCCGGATAAAGTGACCTGCTCTCCCGGTCCCAGTCACGAGCAGGTGCGGGGTACCTGCCGGACGAAAAAAGCGGGAGAGAAAAAGAGAGCGATTCGCGCGGTCGCGGAAACGGGAGAGGAGAGCGCGTTTCGAGGGGGTGGGATCGTAATCCGAGCGCGCCAAGCGCGTGCAGAAGCGCCAAGCTACCCCTACTCGGGGCTGCGGAGGGTGGCAGAACTACGAGGCGGCGGGCGAGGAGCCACAGTTGGTTGCGGGCTGTCGCCCTGAAAGCAAGCACGCGCGTTTCCGCGTTCCCGGGTCACGGCACGCGACCCTCGTGATCGCGTGATCGCGCGTAACGAATCGCGCGTGTCGCATATTGAACGGCCCGCGGCCGCACGGGAGATCGGCCGAGCGATCGTCGCGTATCGCTCGCGTCGCACCGAAGTGACGGTCAGTCCGCCAAGGTCTCGTGGACACGCGACAGTGCACGAGCACGCCGTGACAGTGACGACGTTCGATGTTTCCCAGCTCCGATATTTAATCAGCTACTGATTTATCTCTGACAACACACGATAATTCTCGTGCTTGCGTGCCTTGCGCGCGCGGTTCTCTTCAGCGACGACTCGCCGAGGAAATCTCGGCGAGATAGATCGTGGGAGGGACGCGGGTATACGCTACGTGATAATTGCTTGCTCCGAATGGGTGCGGTAAATTGAATCGTGCGACTGTGTGCATGTGTGTTTAAATATCACACGTTGATAATTCATTATCTCGGCGAGAAAGAGAGAGAAAGAGAGAGAGAAAGGGAGGAAGAGAGATCGCGCGGTTCATCAGTGAGGAGATCGAGAAAGGTTGTTTCACGGCTGACCCCATATCTGTGATGGTGAAGATTGTGATAGACCATTCAAGAATCTGGAAATATTAAACATTAAACAAAGGTTTACGGGAGTGATGCGGAAGGTGGATCTGGCAAAAGTCCAAAGCGGACGCGTTCTAACCGCGGAGAAGGATGATAAGCGAAACCACCATTCAAAAGAATCGTCATATCGCGCGAAGAAGAGAAACGCTGAAGAAGTACCGAAGTACCGGCGCTTCGCGCGCCAAGACTGCAACCGGAACGGTCTCTTTGACTTCGCGGAGAAACGAAATTACTTCTTTTTCTAACTCGAACAAATTGGACAGTATACCTATACTCACGCGTGTGCGTGAATCCGAGACAGCCTCCGGACAATTTCGTTGATCGCGTGGAAGTAATCCGTTCCAGTTTATCATTCTTTAACGCGGAGCCTAACTCGAGCTGAAGTAAACCGACAAGAACATGAACGCGACATATGAGAAATGATTTCACTGTTAATCATGACAGACACGAATGCCGAGTGGGTTATCGGCGGGTGAGAGAGAGAGAAAGAGAGAGAGAGAGAGGGGGGGAACCTCTGAAAAACCGAATGCGATCAATCTTGTCGCGCGACGTCGCGAAAGGCCAAAAGATGATCCCGCCTTCCCATTCGCTGGGTGTGCGATAGCTCCGGTCTGCAATTCGACAGGTTCATTGTCGCGGCCGGACGCGTGTCGAGACTTCATAATCGAGGCTGTACACTGCGCACGTGTATAAAACGCGTGGTACGATATTGCGCGTGAATGACATGGCATGTCAAAGTTCGCGTCGGAATTGTCAGATCTTGCGGCGGTTTAGCTGCACGAGGCATCGGAAAACATTGTTAAGATAAACATTGTTGATTCTGCTTTTCCGCGGTCACATAGGCAGCTAAGGCAGCTTCCTCCGACGTGGCTTTGACGGCGTTAAGAAGGATTAAGGCTTGTCTACGGAGCGCAAATTCCTCTGTGCGTACACATCAGTGATCCTCTGTGATTTCGCGTTAAACCCTAAGAGCAATAACGAAGCAATCATAAAGTGCATTAAGGAAAGCAGTATTATTCCGCGGCGTCTGCGACAAATCGTTTACGTTTTCCAGAAAGAATCGACGAACCGTGTTCATAAAGAAATTATTTCGGGATTGAGAAACTATTGGTCGTCGAAGGCTCCTGCTTTCCGTTAAGAAGAAAATCACGAAGATTTCGCGTGAATTAATAATAAGGAAGACCAAGAAATAGCGAGGATATACACTTTTGAAGCGATAATCATCGGTAGGGAATTACGAGCAGTGCTTTGCACAAGCACTTTCACAAATTTCGTCGTGCTGCATGAGTGCAAGTAACGTTTTGACAGAAACATTAGACCTTGTCGCGGTTGCGCTATTGTCTGGAACGTTTTAGAGAAGCACGAGACAAAATATCTTTACCACGAGGTGAGATTAACGGCGGCGTTGCCCGTTGGAAAGGAGCAGTGGATGAAGGGAAAAGACCTCGGCGATTGCGATAACAAGCGACAAACATCGAGCAAAGAAGACCATCGGAGACACCGAGAAGAACGACGAATATTTTGCGACGTAGCTTAAGCAGCGATTATCCGCGTACAGAGCGGAGAAAGAGAGACATTTCTCGAACGGAAAGGAGACTCGAGGGAGTCGCGGGAAATTCATTACCATATTAGTCCGAATAAGTACTCGAAGGATTTCCGTAGGTAAGATCAATCGCGAAGTCCCAGCAGTCTGCTTGCGTTCGACATCCATCTTCCGGGGACCAGAACGAGGGTATTTCCGAGTCTCTCCTGTCTGCCTCTCTCCCAAACTTTCTCTCACTATCTCTTTCTCTCATTCTCTCTTTCTCTTTCTCCGCTACTGTCTCGTCTTTCCTTTCACCTACGGCGCACATCCAAACTCTCCTCTTCGAGTTGCCTGAGAAGTTTTGGTGGATCGTGTCATATCGCGGACATTATGCATGACCCAGTCGTAGAATACCCGCATCTGACGCCCACGTCCGTTTTACATCTCTCTAAAGCAACAGCTTCGACAAACGCGGGTGATTCTGTTACGAGAATTGTTTCATCCTGTGAAGTTGAGCGGAACCAACGAGGGAAACGCGGTGATCCGTGAGACCTACTAAAGAACCGAGACGTCGGTTAGAAAGACGCGAATTCGTGGAATTGTACGATAGGCGACCATAATGAGAGCAGAAACGTAGAGAAGGCAACTCCGAGGACAATTCAATGATCGCTGGTCGGAAGTTCGCTCGTATCGTTCTTCGAAATATCGAGAACTTTAACGAGCGCATCCGGGAACGGCAATTAACGATGACAAATACAGAGGCATACGTCGCTCTACGTCTTAGACACGATCAACAATTTCGGCGACGGCGGCCAGGTCGGATAATCTTATTGAGCGAACCGTGAGGGAATAATCTCCCGCGAGAGAAAAGGTGATAGGATTACGACGGGCTGAATATCTCTCCGTTTCTCTCGTACCAACGGCGACGAAAATCCTGACGCGATAGAACGGGTAAGATAGATCACGCCATTGTCCCAAACAAGATGAATTCTGGATAATCCACAAAGGAACGACGCGAAGATCAGACTATTAAACTTCCGGTAGTGCTGCGCGATATTTTGTATCCCAGGACGATCGTAGTCGTGTGAACGCGGATTTCGGTGACTCGTGATTTCGGGGATCATGGACAAACCGCGTGATCGGACGATCGTCCGGCAGACAAGGAGCCGCTCATCGACCGTAACCGGAAAGTTAGAGCCGGGATGCTGCACGCCGTTATGCTAGGTAGCGGTCCAGGACGGGGGAGACGTGAGTGGTATCCAGGATTTTATCTCCAACGTCGTCGTCTTGGCTGTAGAATGAATCGCGGCGAGCAGGAGACTCTCTTCCGGCAAAGCCGGCAGATCACGCGGATCGTACCCGCCCGCGAGGATCTCGTTTTGAGTGTCCTCAAGTCACCGATTAATCAACAGCAGCAGCAGCAGCAGCAGCAACAGCAACGACAGCAGTGTCGACATTCGTATCAGTCGCACACCCAGAGTCACTTTAACTGCCAAGGTCATCCAAATAATAAGAAGTGCAGTCATTCAGGTATATGAGACTGAAGCGTAGTTCTCGTAATTCTCGGCGTGATTCGTGTTCATTATACATATATATTGTTATCGCGCATATCCTAAGTAATCTCGCGAACGAGCGTGACGTGGATAACCGTTGTACTGGGTCACGTTGCATTTGTTGCACGTCGTGGAATATTTATACCGCGGTTTGTCGGTCATTTCGACTGCGTGGTTTTGAATCGACCGTGATTAACTGAAGCTCTCTCTCTCTGTTTAAATTTCAGTCAGTTCTGCGACCCGAAAGGAATTAAAGAATCTGTTAAAATACTTTTAGAGTCGATAGAATATAGAATAATTGAAGAAATTACAAGACGGAGCATAAATCGGAGCATAAATCGCAGTTCTAAGTTTTTTTCTTTCATTTCGTTAGAAGAAAAACCGAAAATTTTAATTTGCCATAAAATAGGAAATGTACGCGTTTGCTACTCGTCGTATACATTTATATAATTGTGCATTTAAATACAGTTATTTTTTTGCATTTTCTTTAATACGATTTTTTGCCGTTTATAGAAACATATTTAAAGGTCGTGTTTAAAAATCATATTTCTTTTAGAGGCCTTCCACTAAAGCGAACTTGTACGCATTTCGCGGTGTTAATTTATAAAAGCATTTCTTTCAATTAACGAGAGCGTCGCGTGTAGCAACATAAACGCAACGGAACGTTTACTGCATTTTTAATTTATTTTGTCTTCCGTGCAAAGTGAGAAAGAAACGCGACTAAAGCGACAGTAACGACGCATGCAACACGTATGCATATATTTTTGCTCGTGACGGACGAATATTAGATATATCCCTTACTGCCGGAAACGAGAATTCGCATAGCCCGTGAATTCGCGCAGCTTAACAGAGAGGCAGAATTGCGAAGACCGACGTCTGCTCGACCAGAGAGAGAAGAGAGAGAGAGAGAGAGAGAGAGAGAGAGAGAGAGAGAGAGAGAGGCAGAGAGAGAAATATCTCTTCGCTCGATACTCGAGGCTCGATCCGCGGTTGGATCCGTTCATGTGACGGAGTTTTAATGTCTCGTCCTCCGAGAGGAAGAGAGAAACGGCGAGAGAGGTGGACGCTTTTATAAATAGAGCTTTGCGGACAATTCATTCGCGTTAATGTACAAGCGCGCGAGTCGGATTTGTGGTTTCCATTGTTCCACCTTCCCGATAATTCCGCTCTCCTGCGTCCTGTCGTACACAGGATAGATATTATGTTATATAACGCTTATAGCGTTACGCAGTGATATTTTGCGTGTAGTCATTATTAATCCTTCGCGATGTGTTGAACTTTTAACGATTTTCACGGGAACCAAAAATAACCGAAGATACTTTAATAGTCAAACTTCTCACGGAAATAAATTCGCGACTCGGATTCTTTGATGAGAGATAAAATTGATGTTTTATTCAGGATTGAATAATTAATGATTTTCTGAATATGAAAATTTTTGGTGTATATAAAGCACTAATATTCGCGAGATCGATTGAAGTATATGCGCCATTGACCTTTGTACAGAGACTGCTTATCTTATACAGTCGCCAATACAATACGACAACCGTAATATGGAAAGACGTGAGAAAAGCACACATGTACAACATTGATGTTTCGTTACTTCCGCTTATAGACATCAATGTTAATCGCGGCTGGCATTCTCTTCAATATTAAATGGATCTCTTCTATTTTTCGTGCAAGGCACGGTGATCAAATGGCGTTCGCGTTTCTTTTCAAGTCGATCTACTCTCGGTTTTTCTTATCAATCTTACCGTTTGCCATTGGGGATTAAAAGAACTTTTAAGGCGAGTCATTCATTTCAAAAAAGCTGAGCGAGGAACTTGGAGTTATCTGCGGTAATCGCGCCTGCGATCTCATCTCTTAAAACGAGCGCACTCTTTTTATGATGATTAAATATTAAACTTGTGAAAATTATTACAATTGTGATGAGATAGTTATTATCCTGGCGTGTAGTGTAAAATTTATTTAATAAAAAGAGATAAACATATTTTACATGTAAATATAGAGATAATCTTTTAAATTTATGACAAAATTACGTATAATCATCCGACTTGTCTCTTCACTGAGTTCGGTAAGAAACTCAATTTCTTCCGGAAATAATCGGGAATCTCATAATGGGTAGAATGCAGGCAGTACTAAACAATCTATCAGAGTGACAGATATTAAGTGTCTACAAGATGATGGTAACACGATGTATTTAATATATCGCAAGTAACGCTTTCTCTCAATCATTCTGTCAGACAAATGGAGCTTTAAAAAATCTCTTTTTATAATATAATCCAGCAAAAAGAAAGTTTAAAGAAAAGAATAATCATTCCGAAGAATAATTACGATATACTTCATTCCTATTTTTGTGGATTTAAAAAATGCAATTTTTATGATAAAAATAAAAAAATTGAATGAAAATTAACTCAATGTGAACACAGAATTAAAGAACTTTATCCAAAGCTTCGTTTAGATCATTTTGTTAATTTTCACGTTGTTTTCTAAAATGTTTTATTCAGAGAAGTGGATTTAATAACAGATGTTATTATCGATCCTATTTCGTAAATAAGCTTCTCGATCGCAGGCGGGTTTTCACGCGCGTATTATATGGTGGAATATTATTCCGCGGTTCTCCAGTGGTTAGAATTGCAAATGCCTCAGTCTGGCCGCGTCAAATATTTGAATAATCTCCGCACGATGACTGATCTATCTATTTACCGTTAACGACTCATCCGAGGTTCATCAATTGAATCCTCTCATTGGCGATCATCTCGAAAATGTAAAATCACGAAATCGAATTATCTTCGCGATCGCGAAACATAACGTGATCGATATTATCATATTACATATAACAGTTAAAACTGATAGTTTCTGGTTCGCGACACGCGAGGATTTAATTGGACAGTCCTCAATTTTTGAACGAGGAGAAAAACGTATCCTATCGCGTTACCCTCATGAGCCTCGAGGATCGAGCAACGATATCGAGCGGCATCGGAATTACGGCGCAATTTCTGGCTCCCAAATCTGGCCCCAATATCAATCCTGGAAATGCCCAGGTGACGCGTACAACAACGAGAGTCTTCCACGAAGCAAGGACCAATGCTCTAGGCACGCCGAAAAGCGGTGCAGCGTCGCGACCGCCTACGCTGCCCTCCAGGGTAGCGAGGACGAGCTCGTGGCCGAGCAGGGTCTCGAGACGGAGGACACCGCGTTGAAGACGCCCGGCAGCGAGACCGAGGACACCGAGGACAACGGCGCGAACGCGGAAGAACCACCGTCGCCCGCGCGTCGTTTCACTTTTCTACGTCGCTTCCGTTCGCCGCGCTTCGGCGAGGCGCACCATAAGCGGGTGCCGACGCCCATGAAGCGGAAATACCGGCGCAAGAAGAACAAGGAGGATATCATTGAAAATGACGTGGCCGGCGCCGAGGAGGAGCCGCCAAGTCCTGGTCAGACCGTGCCCGATCCTTACTACCCGATCTTCCTGCCGATCGATCAGGCCTTCAAGGCCAAGTACGTGTTCCATCATACGAGAGGCAAGACCTTCCAGGAACGCCTCTATGTATTCCTCGAACATCCCGGTGGCTGGCTGTGCTTCATCTACCATTTCACTGTGTGAGTATTTATTTCCGTTCGAACCGAAAACGACGTTATTTTCTTTACGTTCCGCAATCAACACGTTCCTCGATATTTCTTACGAACAATTTGCAAAAATACCAATTTATACGATTGCCCCAAGACTTCAACAGCCCAAGACTTTAACAGCCCAAGACTTTACTTCAGATACGTTTGTTCTCTGCCGAAAGCTAAACATTGGAAGACACGAATGTAAAATGCCGCGTCAGAGACCCCTCCTGCTTCCGTTCTTCGCGCAGACATCGATTTTGGCGTCGTGGCCTTTGACACCTGGCGTGCCCCAAATCCTCGACGACGTCGAGGACTTCCCCCGTCTGCAATCGAACACTCGCTCGAATCAGTCTGTCTATCGGGCGCAATCTTTGATTTTTGATCGAAGAACAGATACCTCGCGTAGGACTTTATTGCTCATCATTGGCCTGATTCGATGAACGATATAACAAGCGTCAGCAGTCGAATATATCTTGAGAATATTCGACTTTAAGAGTGTCGATAAAAAAGTTTCGTATATTCTTCACGAGATGACTGATATTCTTTTATTTTCATTGTCGACACAAGGAATTCGCGTTTTACTAAACGCTAAGCGACAAGATCTTATAACTTAAATTATTAACTGTTTCTACTGCACTTTACAGATAAATCTCTTTATCTTTTTATGTAATTTTCTTTCTATTGTGTATTTTTAATAATGTTATGTATCTCTTTTCTGTTTACATTCTTATGATTAACTTCTTTGACAATTTTCCCAAATAATATCTGTTGAAGTTATAATGAAGTTATAATTGGCTGAAATGTTACGCATAAACGAAAAGCGTTCAATTTTTATCACAATGAAGGGGAGCTGCTGTAATTTTCAAATTTTGACTACAAATACAATACTGGCTTCTTATAATTTTAGAAGTATTTTTAATGTCTATAATATTTTTAACTTATTACACGCTATATTTTTATTGTGATATAAATAGTTTCTAATTTAATTTTTGCGGAAGTGATAGTTCATTACTTATATCATTAAGGTTTGCTGTCTCCATTGATTAGAAAATCCATAAACTGAAAATTTAATAAATTACTTTATCCTTCGTACATTCTTCTGGCATACTTGGAATAAAATAGATTCAATCATGATACGCATATTTGCGTAGTATCATAAATATTTTCTTATATTCCATTGAGTGAACAAATCAGTTTGAAATTTCTTGAAAACGCAGAACATGGCAGAAAGAATAACTCTTGAACCTCCTACATGATATTTTCGTATTTGAGTATTCGGAGAACGTACATACGTGGATAATTTTACGGGGCTAAACACATTTGTGGCTGTACGCGAAAATGTGTTTTCATTGTGACGCTGCGCGATAAAACGATAAAACCGATTAAATTTATCAGGAAGTCCTCGAAATTAATATTTACACCTTAATTTCCATACGTTAAGAATATTTACAATGCCTCGATAACATCCTCATTAATTATACATACGTTCGCAAAAATGTTTGTCCCATTCGTCATCTCATGAAATTATAATTGTTATAGAGTTCGTATTATGATATCTTAAAGAAAATGATAAGAAAATTTTCATATAAAATTTCGATAGCGGCAGAAGGATCAATCAGAGTTAATCTGCAGCTTACTGTGATGTCATATCTTACGTTTTATTGTCTATTCTTTTGATTATTAACTTAGCCGATTTTCCTCGACTTTTATATTTTTTACACCATAAGTGTGCATTCATGTATAGGGGAATAGCTCTAGGGTATTAATAAACAATATTAATAAACATTACATATACATTTATTGCTTCGGTTTCGTGTCCTGCGAAGCAAAGTATACCTCGACTGGCGAAGTACGTCTACTACTTCGGCGGGCCTCATCCATTGAAAAACTTCGCGGGTTCGTGCATTATTCAATAGGCTGTTTTTCATTTCTTTCAAACTGTCGCCAAGCACCGCAGCCTTTTAAATAATTCATTGTCAAAACAAAACGCGGCAACGTATCCGCGAAACAAATCGATCGTCGTAGATATACGTAAGTTCTCTCGCTTTTTTCACTTCGCCGATGCTTTCCGTCTTTTTTCATTCGATTTTGGACGAGTGATCGAATAAACGAGAAACTGAAACCATTAAAATTTTATAGGTCCTTTTTCTTTTGTTTTATGCATTTTACACGGTATTATATGGTACTCTGTCATTAATACCGTGTGTACTTCTCCCACATTACTTTTTAATGTCAGATCCGTCGATTAACTTGGACTCTTTTTTTTAATAAGAATTAAATTAATAATAATTAAAGATATAATGTGTAAGAAGTAGAACATTTTGTATATTTATAAATAAATTTAAAAAACTTTTATCAGAGTTACGCAACTATATTTCTTATATATCTAAAATTGAATCTGAGATTTCTCCACGTTGCAATAGCCGTACGTGTGAAGTAAGGAGATGCATCTACTCAAAGTTGGTTAATATTACAAACTTGCACAATTTTCTCGAAGTTAAGTTACTGAGTTTGCCCGAGATAAACGTGCGAATAACAAATAACTGCGGAAACGCGAAATATATATACTAAAATTCATATATTAAGAAAATTATCATGCTAACGTCTCAATCGCATCTTAAAACAACGAAAGTAATATGTACTATTATTTATCGATTGCATATTCAAGACTTGTATATTTAAGACGCAGAAAGTCAATAATTATAAAATATTTGAAGATTATTCGTCGTATTAAAACACACGATTTCATTGTGTGTTTTATTGCAGCACGCAGGAATTCTTGACAATGTGCAGCGCTATCGAATTTTTGACGACGCGAAAGTTGAAACGCTACAATCGGAAATTGCCACGGAAGTGTCTTTCATTTTGCGCCCGATGCACTGTCGTTACGTCGAACACGCCATTCATTTCCGGAAACATATATATCTATTTTTCCCGCGTATTGAAAATATCCATATAATCTGTTTTTACAACTATTTCCCGGACAGCTGTATATTTTTCCATTTGTGCTTCATGTTTTAATATCTTACTTTTAAGAGTAACAACGCCTTAAAAGCATTGTTAAGTTATTAAAATGGTTAGCTCGAAGTTATTCTACAAAAATCTTTTTAGTCTTCTTAATGCCATGCCGTGTAGGGGAGACCAGGACTAGTTACAATTTTTTATTAGAACTTTTTATTAGAACGGACTAATGTGTATACAATTACATTAATGAATACCTATACATTGATCCAAGTACACCTTTAACTACATAGACAATTTTTTAAAATTTGTATCAATGTTTTCAAACATTGAAAATTAAAATTTTCCATCAGTAGGTAAACTGCAATAATTTATCCCACTGCACTGTGGTGCAAGTTGTTATTGAGCTGGGGCAAATTATTGTTACATTTGCAATATCATCTCAAATACACATATAAGAGCAAATTCAATATTGCGATGATTACGATGAAATCAAACATAAAGTATTTCCTACAGAATATTTATTTTTAGAATACAAAACTAAAATACACGAAAATATGTTAATACTTTTTCCTAAGTTATTATTAACTAAAAGAAAGTAAAAGGAAAAAAAAAACTAAAAGAAAAGAATTTTAGATATAGATCCTTCATCAGTTATACGCATCTGCTGCTTTTCTAAGAGACAGGCGTTCATTTTTAACTTTCTTTTCTCGCTATTGCATACATTTATTTCTGCTTTTACAAATCCTCTATCTGTCTTTCTTTTGTAAGATCGCACCATTCTGTGGAAAAAAAACAAGAACGGTTTTTAATTCTAGGTCTGGAGTAAGTTGTTACACTGTAACAACTTGCCGCGATCGAGGTGTAACAACTTGTCCCAATTCGCTATTTTTTATTCGAGAAAATACGGATACCAGTATACATACACGGAAAAAAAAAATTAGCTGCCGTAGCTAAAAACTGCGTGTGGTAGCTAATTTCAGTTGTTATATATATACAGCTAACATCTTAGCTGTGATATCTATTTTATTGCTGTCGGTGCAAAACGGTTTGCTGTAGTTTAGAAATTTATAGTCACGACAACAAACAAAGTTTAGCAAATCATGATTAGCTATGGTAGCGAAAAATTTATTTTCCGTGTATATATCGATTCAAATGAAACATGTTATTATAACTAAATGTACATAAAAGAAAGGGATAATAACATACTTTCAGCTTATGTATGTAATAAAACAAACAATTCACAAAATGAAATATTCACTTTCAACAACAAAAATCACATAAACAGACGTAGCGTCTGCAATAAATGCAATGCTGCCAAACTACATAAGTGAAATAAAAGAATGAAGGTCACATGTCATATTTATAAGAATGTGCTGCGGTCTTTGGCAACTAAACGAATTAACTGTAACAACTTGTAACAACTAGCCCCGGTTTCCCCTACATATACAATTTTTATTTTCCACGTTTGTTCGTCTTTTTAATTTTTTAGCAATCAGTAATTTTGAAGAGTGTACATGTTTGTAAATTCTATCGATATTTGAAAATAGTTTTACAGAGTATCATTTGCATTTTACACCAGTTTCTTATGAAATACAGAATCCTTTCTCTTTGAAATCCGGCAATATGAAGAAGTAAACATTTTTAAATTTTTCGTAAACTCCTCAAAACTACATGCAATTGTTGCATGATCGTGGCGAATAATGTGGTCTTCGTGCGGCTTTAATGCCGCGTTGTTTATACAATCGTTACACGGTCGACTAATGAAGTCGCGCTGCACGAAACGTCGGTATAAATATTTAATTGCTCGAGTAATCCTATTGATCGGCACTACGGTAGCCGTTATTATCTATTACTGTACTATTACTAACCCGATATTAATATGATCGAGGAGGGAGGATAAGAGCGAGAGGGATAGGAGTCATTCAATCTCGAGATAGACTCTGCGGAGGAATCCGTCCATTTACATTAGCTGCATATCGAGTTGAAGCTGGAAACATAGAAAATGGAACTCTTAATCATTGAATTTCTCTTCAAAGAATTTCTTTTTTCGTATCATATTTTTTTTTTGTTTATTTCAATTACTATGCAATAAGACGACCTTGAATTTCCAGAGATTAAATCAAGAAAGCATTAAGGAATCGGTCATTAAAATTATATCATGCTTAAAACGGTTGTACGCTAACTTAATTTAAAGTTAAAATCTTTAATTGTAGCTTTTATCGTTGCAATTTTAAACTAAGTAACTTTTTTTCCGGAAAATGCAATTATCGTAATTTTCAAACCGCCGGTTAAACGTGACGTAAGCATATTCTTCTGTGCGTAATGGCGTAAAACGATAAATGAAATTTGTCCCTAACGGAGGTAATTCTAATTCGACTGGCCTACTTTGCGAGCGTAAATAGCAGCGTGTTGTTAGGCCCAATGCATATGCAAGCTATTTGCGTGTGGCCTGTTATTTTTAGATGAGAATTACACGTGCGCGTGCGAGCTGATATATCGATATCGCGATATAATGATGCCCGTGGAGATTACATATCGTGTCGTGAAAGGTCGTACTAAATTTTTCAGTAATTCAGACACGATCAAAAAGCGCGAATCTAAGAGTAAAATCACCTGATCGGACAATCACGACCGATTTGCGTAAATGTGCGTAGATCGATAAACGAAAGATGTCGGACACTCGCGCGACACTCACAATCGATTTACAATAATATAAAATACGGGGCACGGCATAATTTCACAGAGTTGCATAAACGCCCTGGCGAAAATAATATGTTTATAAGAAGTTTGCTTAAGTGTTGAGTAGATGTTTCATTTGAGCTTTAAAACATTTATTAAATTGTTTATGAGATGGAAATTTAAACATGAAATTGTTTATGAGATGTTCACGGCTATGTTTCTTATAAAATGTTTCAGTGGCAAACGTTTCCATTATAAACGATATAATAATAGCCAATGTGAGCCAACGCCGTTGTCGAGGCGAAACAAATCATTTATTTATTAAATGTACAATATGAATATACAATACAAAGTAAACGTTTCGACTCTAATTTGAGTCCTCAATGACGGCGTTGGCTCACATTGGCTTTTATTATATCGTTTTTGATTTTATATCTAAGAGTCTTACTATATCATTGATATTTAGTTTCCATTATAGTTTTGTAAGTATTTATAAAATAAATTGAAGATATTTATAAAATGTTATTGTCACCAGGTATTTGCAATGCGCGTTTCTAAACAGTGTAACCATCTATAAAACTCTTCATAAATAGTATAACCATTAATAAAACTCTTCATAAACAAATATAAACACAATCTCTCACTAACAATTTTCGCCAGGGCGGCCGTGCAGCGGATTGATTTTCTGCGAGGTATCTTTGATCTTCTCATTTTTCCAATTTGTCAGGAACGACAAGGAACGACAGGGAAATTACATTCATCAATCACGCGCGATGATATTGTATTGTTTATTCTCTTCATCAATTAATTACTATTACATTCTTTGTCAATTAATTTGTTTTGTTAGGGGTACAGTTCGGTATGCAGTAAACGCGAATTCGATTTCTGAGGGAATGATTAATGCGCAGATACTTGTTTGCGCATATAGCGGCTCGCGCGATCGGAGTATAAGTTTATGTTATTCCGAGCCCTCGCAGATCCATTTGTAATTAAACCACGATGAATATGAATAAATGATGCGATACGACTACGACGTGACATTATTGCTGTAGGAACCACACGCGCACGTTCTATCTCCCCTCGATCGCATGTAGGTTAATTGATATGCAGAGAATGCACAATGGACGTACACGCTCAATCATTTTATACATCTTTAGCCGTAAGCAAACATATCGCGCCGTCCGTCGACGCGCGCAAGTGTTAATATTGATAATTCGATTTTATCGCCTCGGCTTTTCAGTCGTTCAGTTTTACAAAGTGTTGTATAATAAATTCTCTCTGTTTTTTTTTTCCAAGATATTATTTCTTCGTATACGGAGCATCCCCAAACCACCAAATACACGATGTCCACTATAAAAATCTAGAATTCTCAGAAAATGCCTTTCTACCTGGAGAATTCGAGGCATTCTCAGACAATTTTGTCGTGATTCAGAAATTTTAATCTCTTCAAAGATTTTCTTTTTCTCTTGCAAATAGTGCTGGATTTTATTTGAAATTTTAGATAAGTTTTGCTTAGATTTACGAATAAATTTTGTTTTATAAGTCTCTCTTCGATATTTTTTTATGTCTATGGGAAATTTTGTTTTCCCGTTGTATTTCTTGGAAATTAAAGGATGAAAATTTTATACATTACAGAGTGCCTATTTTATTAAAGTCCTCTATTTTCCTCAGTAATTTCTCAAATATGAAACGAATAATTCTTAATATTTTGCCTACAATCATATAAGTAGAAAAAAAGGGCCGAAAAATCCAGATATTAAATCCATTTTAAATTTGCATTTAAAAATGTTCCAATTTAT
This sequence comes from Aphaenogaster floridana, assembly GCA_003063835.1. Classification (NCBI taxonomy): domain Eukaryota; kingdom Metazoa; phylum Arthropoda; class Insecta; order Hymenoptera; family Formicidae; genus Aphaenogaster; species Aphaenogaster floridana. The sequence goes on along the minus strand of NJRP01000239.1, from coordinate 209,703 downwards.
TTTTAAAAAATTTGGCTAAGGATATCTGTGAAAAATTAGAAAATTCTCGAATCATTTTTTCCATGATTTGCATAGATTTGCTCCGAAATATCCGTTCCACTATACAGAACAATGAAATTCAGCAGATTCGTTGCATAAAACGGGACTCTCTAAGGCTCGACAATACGTTGAATTGTTATTTTGCGTTTTATTCAACGGACATTCCCGTGACTTTGGCATTTCCACGGCCAAACAAAAAACATGCTATCCGCGAGTAGCGAGATGTCTGTCCGACGCCCGGCGGAAGATGGATGAGTTCCTAGCGATGCTCGGGGAAAAAAGGAGGAATATGTTAGACAATTATCATAGTAGGTCGATGAAGGTGACCCGTGCAGCCACAAAGCGCTGTACATACGTCGGAATTATAGGCCCTCGACACGCCATCTTAAAGAGCTACTACACGGTAGAAGCCGCGCGCTTTCGTTAATGCCGCGCGCTCGTCCCGTTGCTTAACGAGGCAGCGCTCAATAATAAATTACTTGTACAAACAACGAAAGCGCCGCTACGATCGATCGTCAGATCGTAGCAATTACCGGTCCCGTTCATGCCCTCGCGTATGCGGGGTTTGCTTTGCTGTCTCACGTCGTTCTTTTTCTTTCTACATCGTTAATTTCTTCGTGCGATACACTGCATCGATAGGCAAACGAAATTAAGATTCGTAATGAGAATTTTGAAAATGAGCCGTGAAGATAAGAAGGGAATTTCTGCCCACTAAAGGCTAGCGTGCAAGTGAATCTCGATAACATATATATGTGGATGTCGTAATTCTTCTCACGAACACACTCGCGGTAATGCGGAACTATATTTACAATCGGAATCCGATATTATGCACGACCTTAAATCTTGTTGCACAAAGATTGTATTTTATTATTGAACGCACGGATGATAAAATACAACATACACACTGTATACATACACATGTCCCAGAAAGTCCACTCTAAATTTTAAGTTAAAATAACTCATTCCTTGTGTGTTGCTTGTTGACAAACTAGAAATGTTAATTAATTAACACTATACTTTACATTTGTGTTTGTTCGTTTAACTTTAAGTATCATGTAATAACAACATACAAAATAATTCAACAGTTATATTAACACATAATATTAATAATTTTAACTTAAATTGTATGTAATAGAAACATTTGATTTTAGTAAATTTCACACATTATTTTGTATGTCAAAGTTTACAATTATTTGAAGATTTACTTTGTTTATGTTAAAATGACTTTAAGACATGTTGATTTTTTTAAATAATTGTGTTAAAAGAACTCAAAATAATATTCAATTTTTAAATGACATACATAAAAAGTTAAGTTATTACGTTGACATAAACATAACATGTGAAAATGTTATGAAAATAATAACATATCTGTTGTACGTTAATTTTACATTGAAATAATATAATCAAATCTTAATAACACAAGAAAATTTTAACATATGGACGCACGATTTTTTACTGTGCAGTAAATGCACGTTTGTGCATATGCAGCGAGATACATCAAAGAGCATTTGATATTTAAAAACATGGGTCTATCTAGAGATTTACAGTTAAAAGTCATAAAAATTTATAAAAGATATAGAATTTATTGCTCATAGAAACTATTCATCGAAATGATTGAATTTTTTAACGTTGAATTTAACCTTTTATTTAACTGTTCAATATTTGTATATGTATGTGCTTTCATGAAATTACTTTTTGTTTAGTGAAGTTCTTTTGATACGGGATTTATATTAATTTTGAATTGTACCACTATGAAATTTTGTAAGTTTCTTGCGCTATGAAAGAATCGTACTTTGTAAATATGGTATTCTTTTATTATACATAATAATCGGATACAGTAGCGTTTGAAAAATTTCTAATATTACTAATATTAAATAGCATGCGTCCAGTAATATCCTTTAATCAACAATTTATAAAATTTGGAAGAATAGAAATATAAGAAATTTATATGTATGTGTATATATACACACACATATATTCTGGCAACAATATATTGTCAAATAAAAGTTACCTATTACAGTCGAAGTAATTATACTTTTTATATTCTGATGTAATGTAACATATTTTAATATAACTTGAGAACTTATTTCTATTAATAATCTATTAATATAGTAAAATAAATAAATAAAAATAAACTTGTTACCTCAAGATTTTGCCGAGTATAGTCGATTTAGTATCATTTCTCTGGTTAAAATTTAATATATATAGCGAATTTATATTATAATCAACTTATACTGGAAAGTAAATGTGATGTGTCAAAACAACATCGGAAAATCTCGAATGCTATCTTTTTTTCTTTCTATATGTATGCATGTGTAGCACTTAATATAAATTTCATTATATTTTGCTGGAAAATTGGTGGCTTTCGCAGCTTTTAGAATGAATTTATATATTAGATAAGATAGTGTCACAAAATTATCACGCACACATTGTCCATGAATATTTTTACATTTAATATACGCGACCTTCATCGATGGACACCACGGTGCGATTATATATACATCCTAGTAATGTTCTCTTACAAGTTTAAGTATAAAATTACGCTTCGTAACGCCGGCAATCAGTAACGTATAGTGTATGTCTAGTGTATCACGTCTGTGTAGTTTGTCAAGTAATTTGTCAGTTTGATTAGACTCAGGTGACAGTAGTTTAACGAATAGTTTGTCCTAGTGGAAGAACAAGTTAGCAGCACTTTTATTATTCCGAGTATCGGAATTAAGACAAAGTTCTAGCTGACGCAAACAGAAACGCCATACATAGTCAATAATAATGCAATTTATTTCACATTTTAGTCATTGAGTATTTGTTGCGCTATAATATCCGCTATATAATATCGATGATTTAAGCGTATTATAATTACCAGGCGTATTATAATTACTAGAGAGGTTTAACATTAATCTAGATTATCATTAATGAAGGTTTGAATTTTACATTACGCAATATCAAAACTATCGTATCTCTTTCCTATTCGTTTCCTTTCTTTGCTGAAATTGTCTTCAATATCATATATGTACCGTTGTAATTGCATCTCACATATTCGCGTAAGAAACTAGATTCCATGGAATTTTAGATCTTTACAAGTATGCATACTTGTAAAGATCTAAAATTGAAAGTAAGTGCAGTAGTTCGGAAGCATTTTACATCAACTTCTTCAGTAATTATTACAAGCGTACATCTAAAAGTTTCGTATATCCTTTATAATATGAGAATGATTAAACCGAAAGCTAAAAGAAGAAAATAACGAGCGAATTTAAAAGAATCTAAAGTCATTTTAAATGTAAATTGTAACATATTATGCCTTTAATTAATTGTTCGTTCGGACGAAATTTTGTGATAAACTTAAGCCTTCTGCGTTCGTCACGTGATGCAGAGTTAGATGAAGACTCTAAAATCGTTTTAGATATAAACCTAATTTTAATATATGACATCCTACGTTTCTAATGAATCAAGTCACTTGTCTGATTTGTCGGAACTTTATAACAGAACTAAATTCTGATTAGTTTGCCATATACAATGTATCTTTGTTTTCAGGTTCATGGTGGTATTGGTGTGCCTCATATTTAGCGTTTTGTCAACGATAGACCAATACAGTAACTTCGCAAACGAAACTCTGTTTTGGATGGTGAGTAGTCTGTATTCATTATTAAGTGCAATAATACATATATAGTGCATAACTGAAGGTATTAAAAGCATCTCTGGGTCGAATAATGTCAATAACACTATTTAAGGAAATCTGCAGGATTAAGAATATTCTATCGCAACCGCATCGATTGCATATGCAAAGGAAAAGACGTATATTTAATGTATACAAAGTATTCTAGACTTAACGAACTACTTTTTTTCTAGAAGTTTTTTAATCAATTTAAAATTCTTTTTTAATGTCAAGGCGAATCATCATTTGTCGCAATTTGACAATTTTTTCTATATTCAATATTTCTACAATCTTTGTGCTTATTAGGAGATTATAAATTTTTCAAAACTTGCTTAAAATTAAATTCAAAATAAGATTGTAATTATTATTTATTTGCTTGCTGAAACTTACTTCCCAAAAAGCCCTTTATTTTCAGCTATTTTTGACTTTCTTGTTTAGAAAAATCGATTCCAAATTGATTAACGAATTTATAGATAAAAGTTAAAAATCGATAGAAAGCTTAGTATAAGCATTTTGCTAATTATCTTTTTCATTTATTTTTGTAATAGAATTTCAATTATCTCTGTTTTTATATTTCTATTTATTCTATATATTTTTATATTCAAGAGTTTAAAATTTAATGTTTCGTTTCGAGAGGAGAATGAAGTGCATCTGTCAGAATTCTATTGATTGCAAAGCGCGAAATGTTAAACACCAACAATGATTAGGAATTCATAAACAAAGGTTTCGTAACGTTTCGTAAAAAAGTTAAGGTAAACTTCATTTAATTAGTCCTTGAAAAGAAGAATACTTTAGATTTATTGGTCCGCCCGAGAATAGACTTTACAACAGTATCCGACGAGAAACTTTTTCTCTTCTTCTATCACCGTGGAGGCTGCACAAATAAAATTAATTCTTCCTCTCGTTTCTTATATCATTGAAAGAGGGAAAATTTAACTCTGTGAAAAATTAAGCGACAATTGCATAGACTATTTGTACAAAATTATTGTCGTTTATGAGAATCGGTATTCCATTTTGTAAAAACCTTCGTTCGCGATCTCAACTTTTCCGCGAACGCGAAGAAAGTTAGCGCGTATAAAACACGAAACTCGCCAATGTCCTGGATCATAAAGAAATATAGTATAAGCCGGTTCTCAAGGATTTTGCCCGCTTCATAGCGGGTCTAACATCGACGTCCTCGTTTTTCTAGGGCATCCCGTTCATACAACGGCGTTAGTACAATCGATACAATAGCCTCTATGCTATCGCGTTCGTTGCATATTCATTTTAGAGATGATTAGCTAATGTCCATACTAATCTACAGAACTATTTCGCAGGCAGCATTTTCCCTCCACCGACGTTGGATAATTAAACCGTCAAATTGTTGGCCATTACTATCGCGTTTAATCACTTCCGGTCGAAATCACATAAATCTTATTATGTATTTTTATACAGAGAGAACATGAATATATACTTTACATTAATTATAATAGAATGAAATACTTTTGTTTTACAAAGAGAAAAAGATAAATGAATACATAAAAATGGAAAGAAAAATTAGTTTAGAGTTTTGTCTCTCTCTCTTTCTCTCTCTCTCTCTCTCTCTGCGTTATATATATTACATCCTCAACAATTTAATTTGTTTTAAATTACTTTACTAAATGAAATGTTGCATTTTTTATTTATATATGTGTTAATAGCTGTTGTCGAGGTAAATTTGACAACGTATGACACAAGGTTCATAAAAGTTATCTACATTTAAAAAGATTCTTTAAGCTATATTATTAATTTATAAGTATGTCATTAATTTTTTAATTTTCAAAGATGTTTTTCTCGAAAAATAAGTTTCCTATATGCAAAAACTTTATTCTGCAATATTAATCTGCAATTGTAACCTTTTTCCAAAGAATCATCTTTTCGATTGTATCACGATTACTAGACCGCTATGCATTCAATTGATGCCAAGTTAAAAAGCTAAGAGATCAATTATATTTCATTATTTCTTTACAGTTTTTCGGGTTTAGGATGGGGAGGGGGGATCTTACAGATGCTTGTTAGCATCATTATCATTGTGATATTACTTTTCTGGTTTCAAGAGCTGCGTATCAAGTCCGAAAGTAACGGCGCGTAGTTTAAAAGAACAGAAAAATCACACAAAATATTAATGAGCACTAAGATCTATGACCGTATTTGGCCGTTCTCGATTTTAATTGTTTGATATATTTTATTATTATTCAGGAAATATGTCTCGTGGTATTCTTCGGAGTCGAATATCTGGTTCGACTATGGAGCGCAGGCTGCAGATCGAAATATATGGGTTGCTGCGGACGGCTGCGATTCATACGGAAACCGATTTGTATCATAGGTAAGTTGCTGCTCGTTTTCTCTTAACGGCGAGTCGCGACGCGCGGCCAAAACGCGACACAGCTAAAATTAATCTGATATTTACATTGTCCGATCCGATCGACCGGCGCAAAATAGGATGACAATCGTCTCTTTGTTTCATATCGCTTGTATAGAACTGTCTGTGACCGTCGTACCGGCCAACTTTGTAATATTAAGCTCTGGCCCTAATATCGAATCTATTTTACTAAAATCAAGATTGCGGGCGCTTTGTATCGCAGCCATCGTTCTGTCGGACGCGTCCCAAATGAAACACACGCGAACGAAATTCGCGGCGAAATTCCTCCCTTAATTGAAGACTCGCCTAAAATTGATTACCTGGCCTCTATTTCGTAAACTTTGTAATTACGTTGACGACAAATACGCGATTGGAGGCGCAACAGCGAAGACAAAGAAAAAAACGAGTTTATTTTTTTCAAATATTCTCTAAAAAACAGACTGCTGTTCTCAAACAATTTCAAAATTTCTACACGTATAATACATTTAATTGACTTGTTTGCTCGCCATTTAATTGATCATTATTCAGAATGTATTAGAGAAAAACCTTTACCATTTAAATCTGCCCGTCGTACTCTAATTATCGTGTGTATTCGTACATATCCGTAAATTTGCGTAAATCAATACTTTTGAATTAGCTGTGTTTTCGAACCAATTTTACATCTTCGATTTTACATTTATTGCAGGCCGCTTCCCATACAGCACAGAACATTGCAGTAACATTGCAGCATCATTTCGACAATATTGCAATATTGCTGCAATGTTGCTGCAATGTTCTGTGCTGTATGGGTTGGTAAATAGTACCTGTCGGAGTATTTATGTTTTTCGTTCATCCGCGCCTTCCTCTTTTCCAACAATTATCTCAAATAATTGAGAATATATCGTATTTCGTTTCATTTCATCCATAAGAGTTGAAATGTAGAATAATAATCGTTCGCAACGTAGAAAAGCATTATTATTAACAGACCAGTCGCGGAAATGCGACTGGAATTACGCCTATTCAATTTCGTAGCGCGCGGATAGAAAGAGTTGTTTTTAATCGTCGACAATGTACATTGCCGACGAATTTTCCAGATAAATGATAACGTTGGATGAGATATTAATCGGATTACGCGCTTTGCATTTATCGATTGCAGCCGATTATACATATACTTAATCAATACCCTGTGCATACTTAATTAATATCTAAAAATATTTATTTTAACACGTACAAACACGCAGATACACGTTAGAATAAATAGTTTATGTGAGAACATGAGTGTGAGTAAATGAGTATGTGTTATATTATACAAGGTGTTTCAAGACCTCTGCATCAAACTCTGAGGAACGATAGGTCTCGCAGAAAGGATTTCATTTTTTATCAAGTAACCGATGTTCTCTGACGCGTCGTTTAGGTGCTACGCGACCGCGAAGGTCTTAGGTGACATTTATTACAATTATGAAAGGAATTCATCTACGTAGGTATATTGGTTCTGTTGATGTTTATGTTCTTCGAATCTCTTTATGTTTATGTTTACATTGTTACATTAACCAAGCCATGATCCCCTTTCCTCGCCCTTATCCTACCCCATACAGCATGTAATATTGCAGTAATATTACAGTGATATTACAATATTGCAGTAATATTAAAATAAGAATGAAATATTACGGAAATATTACTGAGATATTACATTGCGATATATCACAATGTAATATTTTGTAATATTTATATCATATTGTAATGTGATATATGATTTTGATACCGCCGCCAGATGGACGCGGCAGAATTCTATTTCTCGTAAGTAAAAAACCACGGGATAGAATATAAAAGACACAGCATTATGAGATTTTTCTCTCATGTTCTAATGATATGACTCTTTGAAGGAGAGTCCCCAAAATTGGGCACCAAAAGTAAATATTATTTTGAAAGATAATTTAACACATCCCTAACAGCACAGAACATTGCAGCAATATTGCCAATATTGCTGCAATGTTGCTGCAATATTGCAATATTACTGCAATGTTGCTGCAATGTTCTGTGCTGTTAGGGATTTATTTTATTCAATTTTGCAAATACACACCGTAATATTGCTCAAATATCACTATATTATTATAGATATCTTACCGTAATATTTTACTGAAATATCGCAGAAAGATTTCAGCGATAGATTTCTGCGGACATTTAATATTACAGCAATATTTATGTAATATTACTGATATATTGCCATGTAATATTACGTAATATTGTAATATTATTACTATACATATTGCTGCAATATTAAATTGCTGTGTGGGACGTCTGTGTACGTATTTGATTCCTGGGCAATCGCTTACAATCATCAATCAAGGATAGACATCTTTAATTTGACTGAACTCTCTGACATGATAATGTGTAACGGAGAGGCTAGGAGAAATGGAAGAGGAACCAATGTACCTACATAGATGAATTCCTTTCATAATTGTAATAAATGTCATCTAAACCTTCGCGGTCGCGTAGCACCTAAACGACGCGTCAGAAAACATGGGTTACTTGACAAAACATGATCCTTTCTGCGAAACCTATCGTTCCTCAGAGTTTGATGTAGAGGTCCTGAAACACCCTGTATATATATATTTTTTTAATTGATGCAATGTGTAGAAATTACACTATTTGTAATATATGTATATTACATTCTGATATATCGCGATTATGCTTCCTCTGTATTGATTGCATGGCACTTTGTCCATTTGTTCTTTTCAGATTTAATCGTCGTAGTAGCGTCCATGGTAGTCCTGTCAGTAGGAAGCAACGGTCAGGTATTCGCCACTTCCGCCATCAGAGGCATTCGGTTTTTGCAAATTCTGCGAATGCTTCATGTCGATCGTCAAGGCGGCACGTGGCGGCTTCTGGGTTCGGTAGTTTTCATACATCGTCAGGTACGTCGCTACGAAAATTTTCAATCGTACAAGAAACAGATCTTGGCAATGATTTTAAATATCTGTAAGCGATCAAGTATACGTTTGTATAGGCGCGCACATACATACGTTTCTGAAATTTTGGTATTATAATAGCTGCAAAATATTTTTATTTTTCTTACTTAACAGGAGCTGATTACAACGCTGTACATTGGGTTCTTGGGCCTCATTTTCAGCAGCTACTTCGTATACCTTGCCGAAAAAGACGCAGTTGGACCCGATGGCAAAACAGACTTCTCGAGTTACGCCGATGCCCTTTGGTGGGGAGTGGTGAGTTTACCTCTCATTGTTTATCTCTCATTACCGATTATTTTAACAAACTATATTTCCTAATTATTGACATTGTTGATCCTTCGTTGAATTTGAATCTTTCATTGTATGTATACTTATGTCCACAATAAAAATTTTGTACAAGAATAAAAATATAATGTTATTTATTTAGAGAACAAAATTTTGAAAAAATAATATTAATTGAATCGTTTTAATAATACCTTTCTTTATAGAAATATTATACATTTGTAATTTTAGTAAGAAATTGAAATGTAAGAAAAATAATTTTTTAAATAACTTTTACAAATTAACTTTACATTGTTTCTGTTTTGCTTTTGCAATTTTAATTATAAATTTTTCCCTCTCTACGAATTAATACAGACTGTTCTTGTTTCAACTCGTTACATAATTACAAATCTGTATACCTATATGTATCTTTTTGACGTGATAATTCAAAAATCTATATGCACAAATTGGAATTAATTTCTCTCAAGCACATCAGAAGTATAAAAGAGAGTGCACAGTTTTAATATTTGAAAAATTAATTAATGTTTAATTATTATTAAATATTAAATTAATGTTATAAGTAATATTTAAAGAATTTAAAAATAGGAACGAAATGCAATAAATTAAGCAATTCTATGAAAGAAAGCAAATTAAAAACAGATGCGTGATTAATTAGTCACGTGAAAAAATTGTGGAACAAATTCAAGAACGATAATGATCGTGGAACGGTAATAATCGATTTGCAATTAGCTGTAACGGTAGTGATACGTTTCAAGGGGTGAGAGGCGATACCAAGTACCAATACCGCTCGCATTGCACTGATACAAATAGCTGGAGTTGCAGCACCATTTACGCAGGCAGCACAAATTACTTATTAGGGCATAATATGTGCTAATTAATAGGTTTAACTTAATTATATTTCGCGGATTAAACCGTTTACAAAGTGCATGTCAATTGTTTATGCGGCAAAACTCTCCCAGCTAGACTCACAGACATTTTGCATAATTCCGTGCATATCAGGAATATTTGCTTTTCGATATTACAGATCACGGTAACGACGATAGGCTACGGTGATACAGTCCCACAAACATGGATGGGAAAAATAGTGGCTTCGTGCTTCAGCGTGTTCGCCATATCCTTTTTCGCACTTCCAGCTGTGAGTATATTATTATAAAGAATATTCTTCCCTTTCTTTTGCAGAATGTCTCGTATTCATAATTATTAAAATTTATTTAAAATTTTGACGAAGTTAAAACTAAGAAATATACATTAAAATTGACTAGACCGCGATATGTTTAAAACAATTTAAATTTGAGATAGGCCACTGACGGTCATAGCAGATCTTAGTGCTCCAATAATATTAATGTGTGATTTTTCTATAAACTGCGCGCCGTTACTATCGGTTTTGAAACGCAGCTCTTTGAATATCACAATATTAAATTGATAATCAATTTAATGATACTGATGCTAACAAGCATCTATAAGATTCCCCCCCTCCCCATCCCAACCCAAAAAACTATAAAGAAATTTATCAGAAAAATCACACATTAATAAAAATAGCGTGGAACTTATAGCTTGCGAGATATAAACGATCTAAAAAAAATAGGCTTCTTAAAAATTTAAATTTAAAACGAAACAAATAAATATATAATTATATTTCTTAGAACAATTCAAATTTGAGACAGGCCACTGACGACATAGCAGATCTTAGTGCTCCAATAATACACGGAAAAAATTTTATATTAAAAATTACTATGTATGGCAGTAGCCGTGGACTATTGCTGGAATTATAAAAATTTTTACTATGTAAAACAATGAAAAACATAGTAGAAATTTTTATAATTCCAGCAATAGTCCACAGCTACTGCCATACATAATAATTTTTAATATAAAATTTTCTCCGTGTATTATTGGAGCACTAAGATCTGCTATGTCGTCAGTGGCCTGTCTCAAATTTGAATTGTTCTAAGAAATATAATTATATATTTATTTGTTTCGTTTTAAATTTTAATTTTTAAGAAGCCTATTTTTTTTAGATCGTTTATATCTCGCAGGCTATAAGTTCCACGCTATTTTTATAAAGGAAATATTGACCGAAGAACCCGAACTTTTTGTATTTGTAGTAGTTGGATTGTCTGCCTCTGCGCAAGAAATTCAAACAATTGAGCGCGACCAGACTATTATCGTGCCCCGCGAACTAGTGTTTTCGCATTTCTTTTTCAGGGTATTCTAGGTTCCGGCTTTGCGCTGAAAGTACAACAGAAGCAACGGCAGAAGCACTTCAATCGGCAAATACCAGCTGCCGCAATGTTGATACAGTGTCTGTGGAGGTGTTACGCCGCCGATAAGGCCATCAACAGTGTCGCTACGTGGAATATCTACATCAAGGACCCAGCGCCGGCCGGCCAGCCTTCGACACCCTTGGGCAAGGTAATGTTTCCCGTTTGCAAATTTAGCGAAGATCGGAGCGCAGTAGCCGTATTTAGCTGTTGACTGTTGATGTTCTTAGCTGCTTACACAATGTTCTTGGACGTTCTAACTGATCGTGCCGCGAGCGATTATTGTGCCGCGCCGAGACGGATGCTAATCCGTCGCGAATCTCGTAACCACCCCATTGAAACACGCAAAAAATGTACCTTTTTTCCTCCACCCTCCACCCCTGTGTAATCTTTGCGATTCGGTCGATGCGCGCGCGCAGCCGAGCACGCTAATGGATCTGGAATTACCCGTGATTCGTATCCGAGTTAATTGCTGCCAAGATCTCTCGACTTTTACCGCGATTGCATTTCCACGCGCGAGCGGATTGTCAACTAATCCTGTCGAGTCGCAAGGGACTCGTCATTGTGTTCTAAGCGGATTGCGAAAAATCAAATTTGCCTTGTCTCGATCTACTGAAGAGGTGTAAAACAACTCGAAAGAATAATAGAGAGATAGAGATTATTTCTTAAGACTAATCACCGAAACTATAAATTATTGAATGTTTCATTAAAAATAAACATAGCGAATATATTGAAACTTTACGCTTCTTGAATCAGAATTCATATTCGATAATTGGATGAATCCTAATGCAATAGAGATCTTTCATTCTTGGTCAAAAGTACGAAACATTTTTAATTGGTTATAATTGGTATTTACATTTTTAATTAGTTTTAATTGTTATAAAAATCAGTATTAATCAGTATTTATAAATTATCGAATCTTAAATATAATCTAAAATACTAGGTCATCAAGAGAAGGAGATTATCATATTTGCCAAATAAAATTAAAGACTTTGTAATAAATTGTAAGACGACCCAACTGGCCAGTGATGTTATTTTATTTGTTACTACGTATCAACCATACGGATTGTGGTCCTCTACGAGTAATTTTAATATTAATGATGCTAAAGCATCTATAAGATTCTCCTCCCTCCCATTCCATCACGAAAACTGTTAAAGATCTGTATGGTTGATAGGTAGTAACAATTAGAATAACATCACTGGCCAGTTGGGTCGTCTTACAATTTATTACAAAGTTAATTATTTACTGGCGATTAGGTAAAATAAGAGTTTCTAAATTAAAGTCGTTTATTTTTACACAGTCAAACTCAAAAGATTTCTGGTTGACTTTGACTTTTGAATTTTACGCATAATGATGAGATTATGAGATAATGAGGGAGTTCCGCCGTCTAACATTATTTTTCACTAATTATTTACCGCCCTAGTAAATCCCAGTATTGTGTATAACAACGATAATTATGTCGGCCGAGTACTTTTACATTATTACTTGTCCGATGATAATTTGGCAGTGGATGGATGCAAGCGGAGAATGCGTATTATTTGCTCGATGTTCTCAATGTGCCGTTACTTACCGCCGAAATCTGAACAATTTTGTTTTCTCCTCCATGTTGCTAGTCACATACGTGTGTTTATGCAGTTAAAGATGCGCTAAAGGCTTCTGTACATTATCCCCCCTTACATACGAGGTAATGAAAGTTGCGCTTTCGTTTTTCATTAGTTCAATTTGGTTTCATTATAGTACGTATCGCGGACAATCTGTCTTTAACGAAATGTTGTTAATGGATTTGGTTTCCTTTTAAATATGTATATATTCTAGTTTCGATAGTATCATTTATTAGTTGGAATGCTGAGCACATGAAATGTATCCATTAGAATACTTTCACATTTATGTCATTTATGTCCGTTTTTAAATGTAGTTTTTTTTACATGAAAACGTTGCAGTTTCATGAAATATCAGTTAGCAAACTTGCATAGTCACATATTCAGACTTCGTAACTTTATGTCTCTATTATTTTTTACAGTTATATAAATTGCAAACGTTATCGTTTGAACAGTGCATCTGTTGGCTCATACAAATTCCATGAAAAGTCAGTCAACGAATTTTATCATCAGCGTTTTTGTCTCGTAATATTCCTTTTTTTTTTATTAAATTTGTATTTTAAACATTATCGCTTGAAAACTCCAATAGATGTCATCCTCAAATAAATTGCTTTTGAACACGGATCAAATAACGGACGCGGTATTTTTAGAATGGCGTTTGATTTCAGTACGAGGTTGCGTTTGATTTCCATGCTTGCGATTATTATTGTCGATATATCCATTGTATTTTTGTATCCGTATATCAAGTATCTAAACGTCATAAAAATTGCTCGGTCAACAGGAAATGTATATATGAAGGATACGTTCGAAACATATTTTCACAATTAGTATAGCATCAATTAATGGTAAATTGAAATCTTTATAACAAGGAAGCTTGCAAAAAAATCAGGAATCAAACGGGTTAAATTAGTCTACCGGCACATTTCGCGTACGCTCAATTAACATCGTAGAAGCAGTCGTATTTATAGGAACGGTATCTCCATTTTGCATCTGCTGCCAAAATTTTCCAACTTTGTTTCTCTCAAAACCGCGCAGATACCGCGTGCATACGCGAGTACCAATTTTACGATATTTGAGATAATAAATAACGCTCAGTGATGAGATTTAAAGTGATGATAAAATATACCTTAAATATATTTCAGTTGATTTGTGTAAAGAAGATGGTATGTAAATGGTTTATATTTATTTCCATTCTTACTCTCTTTTGCATGTTTATTTTTTTCCAAACTTTTTATCACATTTCTTTACACGTTTCTGTTACACGACGTGAAACGTCCTATCTTTTATATTATGTAAGTCGGGATCACTGTACTCACCGTGTCTGCTGAATGTGAAATATGCATAGTGGAAGATATATTCAACGCTATCACAAAGGACCGTACTCTCTAGCCGCACGCTTAGTTGTAATGAAGATGGTCAATTTTAAGTCTAATTGTAAGCTTTTGCACAAATATGCCACCGTAATTGCATTTAATATCTAACCCTCAGAACGTAATATTGATTTGCGGGATTGCTCTCGAAACAATATCCTAAAATAGGTTTCTCACTTTTCTCGTGAGAAACCTATTTTTGGATATTGTCTCTCTAATACAGAATTTTCTCTAATACAGAATTTTTTTATTAAAAAATGTTTTACCTTATTTTCATTCGTTACATTATTCGGACAGTTTATGATTAAAATCAATACTTTTTACCGCTTTTTTTGTTATGAACAATAGTTGAAAAAAAATTGACGCGGCAATCCATCAGATCGTTATTACGCAAACATCAGAAAATGATGTGTTATGTCCTTAGGATAAAAAATAATTAAAAAATTCTAATAAAAAAATTCTGTATTAGAGAAATTTCTATATTAGAGAGACAATATCCAAAAATGGGTTTCTCACGAGAAAAGTGAGAAACCTATTTTAGGATATTTTATTCTTAAATTTGCGTCGAGAGTATGGATCTGGATATTCGTCGTTGCTGAAAATTTCCGAATTTCTAAGAGAAGCAAGAACAGCTTTTACGAAAGCATTACGCCGCGCCGCTTTGTAGCTTTAATGGTATACGATTTTTTATTTATTCGAGACGTTGCTTGACGTTTTCTTTTTAATGTCAAAACTACAAATGCCAACTAAGACGAACGAGATACTACTGAACTTTTTTCTTTTTTTTTCTTTTTTAACAAAACGAGGTGATCTACCCGCGCGTTCGTATAAGATACTTCTTCTCGAACGAACGAGGCTTTGTGTGAGCTTCTTAAAGCTTGCTTACGATAAAACAATACAATCGTCTATTTAATCGTGTTTCCTTATATATCTAGCTTATGTATTCTTCTTGCATTATATTCTTCCTCTTTAAAGATAGCGATCAGTGTCATGTGATATAAAAGTAACTTCATCTTATTTACTTAGAGATATTTTGTAGCATGCATGAGCCTGAATTACATACAACGTTTCTAGCTGTATATATATATATAATTAAAGGAACCAGTACTATATCTCACGAACCAATGATTTTATTGAAAAATGTTGCAAGTAAAACTTACTCTGTTTCGAGGGGGATATTTTATGATGGACACAGGTTTTTTCTAGATGGAGGTGTTCCTGAGATTTTAAGGTGACCTTTATTTTTTTAAATGGAATCATATGATTTTCTTTATATAATTTAATTTCTCTAGTTATTTGGCATATAAAAGTATTAAGGTAGAGTTGTCAAAAAATTAATAGTTTGCGAGATATTTTATATTTTATTCTGATATATTTTGATATGAAATAAAAAATATCTTGTAAACTGTTCGTTTTCTGATAACTGTACGTTAATACTTTTATGCGTAGAATTGTTGGATGAATCTATTGATGTGAGGAAAAAATATGGATGCTTTTCAAAAAAATTATGCAATTTGCAATATGCAATTACATATTTTTTTAAAGGCAACCATGTGTTTTCCTCACATCAGTTGATTCATACCATTATTCTACGCATAAAAGTATTAAGGAACGATTATCAGAAAACGAACAGTTTACGAGATATTTTATATTTCATATCAAAATATATCAGAATAAAATATAAAGTATCTCGCAAACTATTGATTTTTTGACAACTCTACCTTAACAAAATCTAAAGAAACTAGGAGGAAGCCAAGTATGAGCCAACGCCGATATCGGGGCGCACAAAAATGTT
>NJRP01000239.1:161835-188990 GCA_003063835.1 Aphaenogaster floridana | reverse complement strand
TCTGAAACATTTTTGCTGAAAATGTTTCGTTGAAGAATTATCGAGGTGCGTTTTTTAAAATGGGACACCCTGTATATATATATATATATATAAATAGCGTATTAATCCTCTAAAATTCGGTTGCTTGCTTCTTCGATTATTTTGAAACTAGTATCGGTTTAGTATTCGGTCTTCCGTTAACCAAGATTTATTCGAATACTAAACAGCTTTGACAGAAAATGTTACAAATCTAATATAGTTAAATTCAAGCAAAATAAACCTTCGCATTAGTTTATATTTATGTGATACGTTTCAATATGTATGTACTATATGCTATTTTCAATATGTTAAATATTCTACTTAATCCACACCGTACTTGCGGAATAAACCGCGAGTAAATAAATAAATAATTGGTACAAATCATTTACTGGTACAGACCATTTGCAAACTGAAAATTTTTTTATATGCACATATTATACGTAAATATCACTTTATGTTTGTACAGCAATATACAAACACTATTTGATGTTTGTACATTAATTATCAATGTGTTCGAGAATTAATTGAAGATATCAGATTAAATTTATCGATGAAGAATCACGAATTTTCAAATAATACTGATAACAGTAATTTAACGAGACATATCATTGACGTATTACATACAAACGTCATTTGATATCTCCCATCTATTTTCGAACGTATCAATTATCGACGCGTTCGAAAGTTGATAGAACATATCAAATGGTATTTATACGTAATTTGTCCATAAAGAACCATGAATTTCCGAAGCGTATGAATTGATGTTATCGACGAAACCGTTGAAACTGTTGACTGCTGCATTATCTGTACTAACATATTATCTAAATTAAACGTAACTAGAAATGCCTACGCGGATATCAAATCTTGATAAATTACAACGCTAGGGTAACTCTGGTATATACGCCGCACCTAAGGAAAACTTAATTTATCAACTATTTACTATGTTTAAAGCAGGGACCCGGACCGGGTAAAAAAATCGGTTCTGTTCCGGTTTCGGTTCATTAAAATATTTTATAAAGGTATCGATTTTTCGATTCCGGTTTTCTGGCCAGCGAAAGTATCGGTATTGTGTAAATTATAGGTTTTTTCGCGCGGTTCCGGTTCATTAAAATTTTCTTATTAAAATTTTTATTAAATTAAATTATTTATATGTGCATACATGCATGTGTGGGTACGTAAATCTTAATTTTTTATACATATGTTTTTATTTTATAAATTATACAGTTTGTATAAAATGTGTATAATACAATAATATATTATAATGAATAATATCATTTTTTCGATGTAGATGGCATTTCTTCATTGTTTTCATCTTCTGATCTTAATTTTTTTGGAGATACGTAAATTCTTTATTTAACATAAAATCTATTAACTCAGTGAATAGAGAAACTACTTACAGAAGAAATTAAGGACCTGAAGAAGGCTCTATCCATCAGCCAATCGACACGTCCGATAATATGTACTTGTATAACGCATGAAATATTAGCCGAACCATAAGGTCTGCTCGCGTTGCTTGCACTTCTTGCACTCAGCATCTTTGCTTTCTCTCTCTCCAACGTCCGAATATATATTTATCTCGTTTTAAGTGCAAAAATTTTTGGGGATTTCAAGCAACGCGAACAAACTTATTGACAAAGGAGACAAACGCTTGTTGCGCGAGCGCGGCGAAAGTTGGTTAGGGAATACCGCGATAACCAATCCACGTTCTGTTTTTCCATAAGAGCTTGAAGTTTATTACGAAATGAAAGAAGGACGACTATAAATGAAAGAAATACTATAAATTATAGAATAGGAACCGAAATAAGGAACCGAAAAGAACCGTGGACTGAAAATAATTTAACGGTACCGGTTTCGATTCTGGTCCTATAGGCTTCATAAAATTTCGATACGGTTTACGGTTCCGGTCCGACAAAAATATCGATTATGGTACGATTTTCGGTTCCGGTTCCGGTCCGGTCCGGGTCCCTGGTTTAAAGCAAATAAATTATACCAATAAAAATTTTATATTGTCTACTACTATAAAAAAATTAGAAATATGAAATATTTATTCTTTGTATTTAACAAAAAAACTTTTAGAAACCCTTGCATTTTTGCCATATATTTCATAGGGGTGGGATATATGACTATTTATGGATAGGATATACGCCTTATAAGAAATTTACAAATAATGTTTATAAATAAGGCAATAAAATAATATACAATAACTTATGAATGTGTGTAAAAAGTTTATTAGAGTATAAGAATAAACAAATACATGAAACATAATAATAATCTTGCATCTTTGCGGGCCTGATTAGTAGCTATAACCACCAATCAGGAAGTAGGAACAAGTTCGCGTTTCTCTACTTTTTAGGACTCTAGACTACAGAGCGTTTGTACTACGGCATAAATCCCGCTAGCTAAAATGCCGTATATCCTAAACAGGTTGGATATACAAGATATAAAGCTAAACAAAGAATACAAGAGCTATGCACTTGTATTTTGCTGTATTTCATCCTTAACTATCCCTCTACACTTATGTATCATGAAATAACCATTAAGCCTTTTACATTCCTTACAGTAATCATTTTACGTAGATCGTAATACATGATCGCGCTACTTAATACATTGAGAAATCGATTCAACTTACAATGGTTTCGTTAATATTAACAGTAAGGAACTGAAATCACAACACAATACTAATATGGCATAAAGGCACATAACAGAGTGGTTGCGAGCAAATTCTCTCTAAATTTTTTGGAGTGAATTGAGTGAAAATCCAAGTGAGTGAAAATACTGCCACTCAAATTTTAAAGTGGTAGTATTTTCACTCTTTGGAGTGAGATTTCACTCCAAGAAATTTAGAGAGTTACCTTTACTCCTTCTACTTTTTCTGACTTCTGCGGCGTAAATCCCCGCGCGGCGTAAATACCGGAGTTAGGTACCCTATATTGTGCAAAACAAAGTGTTCTCTGCAATCCGTATTTGATCGATGCGAGTTTAGAATTTACATCTGCGGTACCTATTATCCCAATGCACCGCTTCGAAACAAAATGTAAACTCTTTGTTTAGCTATTTCTTATTTGTACCGACACAGTCTCCCAACGATATTTCTCTCTGTTGTCAAGGGATGCATATCTAGCAAATTGCTCTGGAAAAAGATTCTCGGAAGTCATGTGCTGCGTAGAAGTCGGAAGTACCGGTACCAGGTGCATTAAGCATCAAAAGTGCCAAATATTTGCTAAACATATTTAATAATAATTTGGAGGAGAATGCGCCTAAATATTTATGTAGTATTCTAACTAAAAAAAAGTAAATAAATAATTCAAAAATCAAGGAATAAATGGGCTAATGAGAGTTAGCGCGGTAAACGATGCGCAATTAGTTATTAACAATTTAATAATGAGTAATATTAACAAACGAAAGTTTCGGCTAATTTTTTGTCCGTTTTCGGTGTCTAGAGTGTTCTCTGAAACTTTCGTTTGTTAATATTACTCATTATTAAATTGTTAATAACTAATTGCGCATCGTTTACCGCGCTAACTCTCATTAGCCCATTTATTCCTTGATTTTTGAATTTTTGGGAGTTCGATTAATTTTATCATTACTTTCTTTTAAACAAATAATATTAAGAATAAGACCGATGATATTAAACAAATATAAATATGAAAGAAAGTCAATATCGGTCGCGGCGGATCTTGGTGCCTAATAATAATTATTTTGTGATTTTTTCGACGCCCGCACGGATTGAAGGGAGATCCAGGTTTGAATCCTGGTTGAGATGTTATTATTCGCAATAATTTCTTTATAGTTTTCGGGGTAGAGGGATCTTATAGATGCTTGTTAGCATCAAAATTATTAAATTGCTTGTCAATTTAACATGTGAATTAATTCCTGCTCCATTTAGGGATTGTGTTTCAAGACCGACAAATTTGCGGCGCGCAGTTCGCAGTAGGAAAATTCACAAAATAATTTATTATTAGGCACCAAGATCCGCCGCGACCGATATTGGCTTTCTTTCATATTTATATTTGTAAAAAAATAAAGTGAAACTAATTAGTCAAATTTTTATATCTGTGATTTTAATAAGTTTGATTTTAATGAGAATATTGCGAGCGCGGCTGTGTGCAAAATTCGCGATTCATAAAATATGCGATCGATAGTACTGGAGTAATTTTCACGAAATTGCACAAGGAGCGATTTGCAAAAGCTGCTCTGACAGACACACGTCAGCCTCTGTCTAAAGAGAGTCTTTTCCGGAGTAATCTCGCCACGTTGAAAGAACGAGATTTGCGAGCCCGAAGTTTGACTAGTGTGTTTCCGGTTGGCAGGGGAAGCCTCTTCACCTCGCAGACGAGTTCGGTGACCGAGGCGACCAGCGACGAAATTGACATCGATATCGAAGAACCGCAGAGAGTAACCACGTAAGTATCCATTGATCTGATTTTATTATAAAACTATATTTGTCAATACTATGCGCGTTTACGGTGGAAACTGCGCCAAGAAGTTACTGTCAAACTTTAGGAATATACCGTATTCATTAGAACTAGGGTTGCCATAATAAAATTTTCAAAACTAGGACTCATAAGCCAAAAATCCCGGACATTTCGCTTGCAACCCCGGACGCATACAAAAATACGAATAGGTTAGCAAATTAGTTATAATAAACAATAAATGAATAATTATTTTACATCGTTTTCAATAGTACTCAGAGTAAATTGCATAAATTAAACATGTTTTTAATTTAAAAGAAGTTTCATTATTAAGTATCTACCTTATTGTACTTATACCTACGTGCTATATTGCCACTGATATTTTTAAAATATCAATAAAATAACAATTACATTTAATTATAAAATTAATATTAAAGAACCAAATCAGCACAAAACTATTGGTTTTTATCAGTAAATTGAAGTGATTGAATATGATGTGGTTAATTAAATCTAAAATGCCAAGTATTTTCTTAAATCTTAAACCTTGGACATTCATAATTACCCCGGACATGTTCGAAAAATCCCCCGACGTCCCCGGACGCCCTAAAAAAGAGGACGGTGTCCGGGAAAAAGAGGACGGATGGCAACCCTAATAACAGACAAAAAGAACATGAATCTTATTTGTTTCTGCATTTTAAGGCAAATTCATCTACAGCACACGTTAGCTGTATGTTCATCATTCATTCTGATACATATTTGAGTAGGTATATTTGAGTAGGTGTTCTCAGAAAATACACAAGAAAATACAGAAGAAGTACGCATTCATTCTTATTTACGAGTCTATTTGAAGACCCCGGGGGAAAAACAAGGAATGTCAGTTTTATTAAAAATGAGATATGGTCGTCATTTTGTAACGTTTAAGAGATACTACAAACATCAATGATACTACAATGTATCTGTAACTAATCTTGTATTAAAAACTGTATTAATCAGTGAAAAAATGCATGAAGGTAGAACATTCGGGTATAGGGAAAATAACTCTAAAATTCATTTTACTCAAAATAGTCCAGTAAAATAGTATCAAAAAACACCGAATATCTACAAAATGGATAGACAAGCCAATTTTTTTAGGGTGAGTAGAAGGTCATAGGAAATGCCCGAATTCACAAAGTTCCAACAAAATTTCCCTGTGCGTCGGCGGCCATCTTTAAAATAGGAGTAAGTTTGAATATCTCGGCTTCTATTGGTCGAATCTTTTTCATTTTTTTTTTAGTTTTGTAAGGAAAAATATTTGCTACAACTTTTGTTTGAAAAATTTTTTAATAGCTGTCAAGGAAAAAAAGTTACGACCAAAAAAGTGCCGTCAATTAGGGGTTAAACATTTTTATTGACAATTATATTGCCCCCTGTTAATGCTGTTAATGGCCGCCGACGCACAGGGAAATTTTGTTGGAACTTTGTGAATTCGGGCATCTCCTATGACCTTCTACTCACCCTAAAAAAATTGACTTGTCTATCCGTTTTGCCATTTTCAGATACTATTTTACTGGACTAAAAGTATAAAACTGATATTCCTTGTTTTTCCCCCCGGGTCTTTATTTAAAGAGTATAGTAATATTTGTTGATAACAAATTCAAAACTCCAAAAAATACAAAAAAAATCTAAGATTTTTTTTCATATAACACTGAATGAACATGCTCAAATGCGTATTGAAAAACAAATGATTGACTTTCTATAAATTCAGAGTTTATAATAAATCATTTATTATAAATGTTTGATTATAAAATAATAATAAGGTAACAGTTCACTAAACGAAACGTCTTATAATCTTTAACTATAATCGAAAACTTATAACTCTGTTAATCTTCGGAACAATAATTAATTATTAAAGTCTCTTTGTTTTGTTAAGTGGAACAAAATTTAGCAGCATCTCTTTTACGCGTGTTGAGATGCGTATTAACGAAAACACACGGAGACACATTTATTCGATCTGTTTGGTAACTTCTAACCCCCGAATCCACTGCCGTCGCCGTGGTGGTCGATCGTCGAGTTATTAAACGCCCGTTTCGCGTGTACGCCGAGTTAGATCGCGCCGACCGAAATCAGAGTATAGGAAGCCGAAGAACATATATCTCCATGCAAATTACTTCTACTTTGTATGCAGAATCGATAGCACCGAGGAATTTTCCTGTGCCTCGTGCATACCCCGTATCATAATATACGGATAAATATCGCACTGATCGTTACGCGCGCGCTAGAATAGAATATGCTTCTATTCCCTGACGAAATTTAATTTCGCGAAAATCCTGTAGTTTCTCTTCATGCTTACGCCCGGCGCTCGAGCTACTAAGGCTCGAGTTCCGGTCCTTTGAAAGGAGAACCGAATGCGTGGTTCGATCTCTAATATTGTCGGAGAGATGTCTTGCAACTTGGTAGCCGTGTAATCTGATCGTCATTTTCATCGCGCTTTTGCATTTGCATTCGCATTTTTCAATTTCCATCATCTATTATCAATCAATTCCAGCTGAATAACAGTCAAGAGAGAAATGAAAATAGAGAATGTTGAATATTATCTAGAGTACGCGCACATAGACACATACATATATTCTACACTTTAATGCACTATCGAATATAATTGCACGAAGTATTTAAATTACAATCCATTTCAAGACCAACCGCATTTATATTTATTATATATTACATTTGTTGAATACATTTTTATGTAAGATGATTTTAACTAAAGCTTTTTAAATAGATTTTCTACTCTCTAAATCTGAATCAGTGCAAAGTATGCCAGATCAGTGACTATTCACTGTGCTCAGTGAACTTAGTTCACTGAGGACAGTGAATAATCACTGATGTGGCATACTTTGCACTGATTCGGATTTAGAGAATATGAAATTTTCCTTAACGAAATGTCCATTTGACGGTATATTTTATATACTAGACTTTTTTATAAATAAATAAATAAATATATGTAGAAATAGCGATTCGAACTGCGCGTAGCAACGGCGGCGCTGATGCTTCCGGCGCCATTCATAGAGAAGCGCGCGCAAGAAAAAGAAGATAGGAGATAACAAGAAGGTGTAGAAGCGTGATAAGCATGATTTTTCGTTGAAAGCTGAGAGAGAGAGAGAGAGAGAGAGAGAGGGAGAGGGAGAGAGAGAGAGTTTTCATACATATTACTGTTATTCGAACCTATTATATAGGGTTTTCCAATAAGAGCTACCGGATGTTTTTAAGTTTTGTTTGAAATGCGACAACACTATTCGATGTTTGTGTTGGATATTTGTCATCTGTACCCAGATAGCAAAGAGAATCCAAAAAAAATTCTTTTGGAATCCCCGAATTATGAGATGATATCAAAAAGAATTTACTTTTTAAAATTCTTTATGAATTAGCGTAATCTGTTCGAAATGAACTAAAAAAGAATTCCTTTCCAATAGTATTCTTACAGAATATAAAAAGAATTCCTTTTATATCTGAAAAAGGACTCAGGGTCACGTCTTGGTGACATTACATCGAGTCCTTTTAGAACTGTTGAGAATGCTTTAGAACAGAAATGTGTCGGAAAAAGAATACATTGTAAAATTCGGGGATTCAAAAAGAATTTTTTTAGGTTCTCTGTGCTATCTGGGTGGATCTGTAAAAGATGTACTGACGCCTGTGCGTTCTCGTTCAAAACGTTCAGCTGAAAATATTGCCGCGGTTCGTGAAAGTGTGGCTGAAAATTCGAGAATGTCAATTCCTTTATCGCTCCATGACTAAAATTGTAATTTGTAATGACCTACAGATGACAGATATTCAACACAAACATCGAACAATGTTGCCGCATTTCAAACAAAACTTAAAAACATTCGGTAGCTCTTATTGTGGAAAACCCTATATTATATTCAGTTTTCATCCTCATTCGATCTATATCTCACGAACCTATCCCCGCATGTATTTATTCTTTACGTCGAGAACGCTTTGTATATTTAGCACATCCTTAGACCTGTAATTCGGTGATTTAATTCAACACACGCCCTATTATATATTCGAATCGGACTGGTGCAATCTGTGATTTTTCATTGAGAGCTGCGAAAGACAGTTTTCATACATATTACTGTTATTCGAACCTACACGGAGAAAATTTTATATTAAAAATTACTATGTATGACAGTAGCCGTGAACCATTGCTGGAATTATAAAAATTTTTACTATGTTATTATATTAATAATTATTAAACTCATTATAGGGAAAAACACAGTAAATATTTTTATAATTCCAGCAATGGTCCACGGCTACTGCCATACATAGTAATTTTTAATATAAAATTTTCTCCATGTATTATATTACAATATATTCAGTTTTCATCTTCATTCGGTCTATTTCTCACGAACCTACCCCGCATGTATTTATTCTTTACGTCAAGAACGCTTTGTATATTTAGCACATCCTTAGACCTTTAATTCGGTGGTTTAATTCGACACACACCCAATTATATATTCGAATCGGACTGGATGCAATCTGCGTCTGAATGTCGCGAAGCCACATATTTTTCGACGCGACAAAATGTGCTCGACTCACGTTCGTTAAGAATTAACAACATCCGCGAAACAATTAGACGCCGGGATTATTGGCATTCATCGCGCCAAAAATATACACGTTTTTATCGCCCGTCGCACTCAAGTCCATAAAAGAGAGGCGACGAGGGATATAAGGGAGGCCTTTCGGCGGCTTTTCGCGCCATTGACATTTCGAAGAGACTCGGTTCTGCGGGTGCGAATAGAACGCACGGTATTCCGCACAAAAGGCCCTTTTCGTACAGTCGTGAGTGCTTTTTCCACCGCGCCATTACTTCGCGCCGGTAGGAATGACCCAGATTTCGTGGCGTCGAACAAACGTGCCCGCCCGTTCACGCTCGAAACTTGTACATAAAGACACTTGCCAGATTTTTCCCTTCCATCTTCACTCAACCCCTTTCGCTCTCGCGGTTCACCTACTTCCGCCCGAAGCTTTCTTATATGCTTGCCAACCAGAAAGCATCTCGTTTGGGTATCTTTCAGCGTTTCATCGCCGCCACATCCGCCTTTGTTTAAAAACATCATTTTAAGCGCCCCGCAACGTAAAATCAGGTCCTTCAATCCCTTTCTACTCGTGCTCTCGTTCCCATCTTTTTTATCCTATCGTTTGCCATTTGTATTTTCGTTTATTATTGTACATTGAGTACACTCTCGCCGTTTAATGAGATTTGGTATATTGAACTTTAGTGATTTTTACTTTCCTGCAATTTTCTTCTGTGAGTTTAGAAACAACAATAATAGAATTTTGTTATCCAATGTTTTTTATCTCAATAGAATTAAATATAGGGCCACAAGAGCTTTTACATACTGTGGCATTAATCCTACATTATGTTTGCGTGGTTTCTTTTATAGCATAATTACTCGCACGTAGTGTATTGTATCTCAATTCTCATTATTCTCTTCGATGTTTTTAAATTAAAAATAAAGATTAATAATGTTTTCTACATTCTTTAAATAAAAATGAATGTTACAGTTAACTCTTTTAATCATGAAATAATATTTGCACTAAATATAATAATATGTTTATTAAAAGAGGAAATGATTTATATCCCAAAATAAAATAAATCCATCTATTTATATCCGTCTATTTATTACTGGCTTTTTTAGAGGCTTTAGAGGTGATCGAATTTTCCATCGTGACATTTCGTTCCTCGCGAAGTTTTGCCATTGTATAAAGCACTCTCTCTCACATATACACTCGCGACAAAAGCATCTGCCAAGGAGCTAAGCGTTCTTGGAGACGTAAACACCTGAAGAATGGACGCTTTTCTCGAGAGTATATCCTGCCCCTCTGCGGTTAAGCGCCGTGAGGTCGAGAGCCAACGGATGACTAGCAAGTCGAGAGAGAAGAAAACCAATATTTTAGTCAATATATACGTGTGACAGCTTGTAATCCGAGATGAATATTGACATGTAATATTGCGTTTGACACGAATCAATTTTCCAACTCGTGTAACAATTATTTCGCGCGCTACGGATTACGAAAAGGATAGCTTTATTGACGTTACGTCGTTGCTTTATCTCGAAAGTAAACTTATTTATTTTCGACGTACACGGTTATCCCCCAACAGAGAGATTGTTGAAACGTTAGCGCCTTTGGAAGTAGCTTTGAACGTGGCACGCTTCATGCAATTTACGTTAACGGAATTCAGCGTTGCACTTTACCGGTTATTTCTAACGATGAAAAGGAAACGAGCTGTATTAAGTTGCGTCTTGCCGCGTCGTGATCGATTAGGAAAATTAAGTTAGCGAAGATCGCAACTAGAGGAGGAATTCGATTTCTCTTGTAAATTGAATCAAGCGAATCTGAAACCGCTGCAACAAAGGCTCGCGATCGAATATTGTCAATGTGATAATTCAATTACGATAAAGCCAACATTCTCGCTCCAGAACATATTTTTGTCCTTGCAATATTTTTATCTTTAACGATATTTTGCATTTACATGTGCTACAAGTAAAAAAAGAAGAGATGAGTAATGTATCTTTTTCCTGTTGCAATTTGTCAATTTGACTTTCGTCCTTTGCCGCTTTTTAGGTTGACAGAGACACACCGGAACGCTATCCGGGCGATCAGAAAGATCAAGTACTTCGTGGCTCGCAGAAAGTTTCAACAGGCTCGGAAACCGTACGACGTCCGTGACGTCATCGAACAATACAGCCAAGGTCATCTAAACATGATGGTGCGGATTAAGGTAAGTCGATCCTCCATCCTGAATACATCTACCACCCCGAAGATTACCATTTAAGAGGGTACCCCACCCTGAGGCCTCCAGAAATAGGTAAAGTTTGGGAATTTTTTCCATGGGTAATTACTAAATAAAAAGTTTAAACTTTTTTTCATAAAATATAAGGGCATATTTAAGTTTTATGCTTCAATTTTTATTAAGTACAAATGTTGCAAAATGTGGGAGTTATTCAATATTTATAAAAGCTGATTTTTTAAAACATCGATTGCTAGCCGCCACGCTTGGCAAGGACAGGAATGTCTGAAATCAAAAATTTTTTTTATCATAAACTACAATGTATTATCTTTAATGTAGCGTACGGTTTTTCGAAAATTATAATAATTATAGAAATGGCTGCAGTTTGAAAAAAAAATTATTTTTTCCTACCCAAAAACAGATACTTTAAACTTTTTTAAAAAATCAAATAATTGAGATATCGAAAAAATCATACGCTACATTGAAGAAAATATTATGTATAGATAATTTATACAAAAAATGAATTAAATAGGATGAGTAGTTCTCAAGATTTCTTGGCGGCCAGGTTGAAAAACATAGTTTCGAGAAAAACGCAAAAGAAGTTTCAAGATAAGATTTTTCTTTGAAACCAAAATTTTTCAAATCCTACCCTTTAGTCAGCTATTCCGGGTCCATATAGCAGTTAATATGATAAGGTAGATCTCTAATATTATTCCCATACTGCACACGATATTGCGATATCCATTAGATATCCGAGGGATATCTCAATAACCGTAGGATCTCCATGGGATCGCATTATGTCCAATTTGACATGTGGATCACTCTGGGATATTCTCAGGATAAAGTGTGCTGTGTGGGTTTCGATCCACCTTTTGAATAACAAAAGAATTGCTTTAAAAGAAACTCCTCTTTCAGATCCAGTTCGTGAGACCTTTCTATCTGACCTGCCTATTCACCGCTGTTTTTAACTTTGCCGTTCGAATTTTGATATATCGCTTTGACACAACATTCTACACACTTGAAACTTAAAAAAAATATTAAAAAATTTCGATTTTTTTTAAGTCGTCAGGGTGGGGTACCCCCTTAACACTAAACCTACCACCGCCGGTCAAATGAACATTTTTAAACTTTTCATTAACACTAAAATTACCACCGCCGCGCCGGTCAAATGACCGTTTTTATACTTTTGATAAAAATTCTCATTCAATGTTATCGCTTTTTCTCAATTGACTTCACGACTTTTTCTTAATATACATACACTGAGAGAAAAATTTATGATATTTGTGACTATAATGAAAAGTTAAATAGTTTGTTAAATAGTTATAGTTAGGTGCACCATTTTTATAGTTATTACTGCTATAATGTTAGTAATAATAACAAAAAATAGTTACAAAAACCGTAATTTAACTATAATTATTATAGTTAAATTACGGTTTTTGTAACTATTTTTTGTTATTATTACTAACATTATAGCAGTAATAACTATAAAAATGGTGCACCTAACCATAATTATTTAACTTTTCATTATAGTCACAAATATCATAAATTTTTCTCTCAGTGTATAATCCGGTTCTGTAGAAATAGGTATATATAAATTGTCAGTAGCTTTAGAGTGTTAATAGAGGGGCAAAAACGCGCGTGACATACGGACAAATTCTCATCGTTCTTTAGAATTTTTCGTTCTTGGACGTCATAAATGTTATTGGACAAATTTCATAACTATCCTTCGTGGTTTGTCCAAATATATAAGATAATATAAAGCATATTATTACCCGCACAGCACGCACATTCAAAAGACATCCAGAAGACGTCCCGAGGACATCCTTAGGCGATAGGATATCCTCGGGACGTCCTCGGGATGTCCCCCGGGTATGCATGCTATGTGGATATTACCACTAAAAGAAGACTCGTGTGTTGAATGAACGGACAACGTCGGACGTCACGATCACTTTCATTCAACGCACGAGTCTTCTTTTAATGGTAATAATAAAAAACATGCTTTATATTATCTTATACGAGGGGCGTTCACGTCAAACCGGGACTTTTAGTCTCACGAGCATAAGGGAAGAAAAATCCCGGTTTAACATGAACACTTCTCGTATATTTGGACAAACCACGAAGGATAGTTATAAAATTTATCCAATAACAATAACATTTATGACGTCCAAGAACGAAAAATTCTAAAGAACGATGAGAATTTGTCCGTACGTCACGTTTTTGCCCAGAGACAGCCGCGGATATTTTAGAGAACGCCGTCTCGTTCGCAAGACGAATCGCTGTGGTACCCGACAAATCGTTCCGAATCATTCGTCGTGTAACGAGTTAATGACACACGACAGGATAAACCTGTCATCCGTGCAATAAGCCGCAATTGCTCTTATTTGACAGATTATTGAGCGATCGCCGGTCTCGTGTTTAATCGACCGTGCGCGATCGCCAACAGTTAGTCCAACACGCAGACCGAAGGGTACGTCGCGCGAAGTCCGTGTCGATTCATGGGATAATGTAACCGTCGGTACACGGCGCAAAACAGCCGTCAGTTAATCGAGTGGTCGTCGCGGTTCACATCTACATTCATTAGGCGCCAAGGATCGAGCACACGTACACACGGGGTCATTAATATCTTGATACATGAATTTCGGCGCTTATTTAGGGCGCTTTCGAACATATGTGGGAAATGCATATATTTGTACATACATTAAGAGGGAAGCTTTAGTTGCGCAGTCATAGGGCAAAACTACACTGAGAGAAAAAGTATCTTGATACAAAAAAATTTACTTAATACAAAAATTATTTTCTTGGTGAGTCTTAATAGTTTATTTATTGTATTCAAATCTTAAGATTTCTTGATTGAAATATTTATAATATTTATAATTTTTTATTAAATACTTATTTTCTTTTTGTTCTAGAAAATATTTATTGTTAGATCATTTTTATATTTAAGATAATCATATTTTTTAATATTAAAAATTAAAAAACAATTTAGTTAAGTTTAAAATAATATTGTGAAGTTATTTATATATAAAATATTTATTTAAATGTAAAAGTACAAAATAATATACTTGAGATAACATGTGTATTTACTTAAAACTAAATATTTTTACTTTTAAATAGAACAAACAAATACTTGTATCAAAAGATATGGTTTTAAAAAAATGTACTTTTTCATTTAAAAAAATTTTTCTCTCAGTATACTTATTTTTATATTCCTTTTTCTCATCACACATTAATATATTCAAATAATCTCTTTATTCTTTTTTTTACATTATTGGCTTTATTTCGATCGATGCTCTTTCATACATAAGCTCTTTCTGAATTTTAATTATAGTTTGAAAAAAGTTAGTCTTTTTTGCAGCTTTGATTGCTTTTGATAAAATTATAATTTTCTAAAACCGAATGATTAAATCATAGTGTATTCATTTTTTAAAAGCTTTAAAAAAAGTTATAGAAAAATCTATTTTTTGTGTGTATATCTGTGTACTTCCCAAGAAAAAGTACCATAAAGGAAAAAAAACATTTCACAGGAGAGTGCTTTAAAGGTTTTAATGCTATCTAACGTCACTATCTCAAATTCCTTCCAATGATTTATCTTCTTTTTCTTTGTCTGTTCCAAATCAAAGTTGCAAAAGAAAAATAAAATAAATCTAAAATATTTTAAAAAATAAAATAAAATGAAATAAATCTAAAATATTATATTTGCCCATGTTTCATTGTGTTCTTTATGATGCTCGTTGCAAATTAATTTTCATTAACGTCCTCTTTTTATCTTTCGTACGCAACAATTAATTATAAAACTTTAAACAAAAATACGTTATGATTTTACACAGTTCAATATATGATATTGATGAATTTATCCGTTTATTTTATGTGATATATTCACTAATTAATATTTAATATTTAATTAAGTGATGTTTGCCGCTGACAGAGAGATTCGTTTGCTCGAAGAAAATAGCGATCTTTATCGTTCAATGATTACCGCGGGAAAAATGACGACGTTAAAAAGCCAGCAAAGACAAAACGTCAATCACGGTAAACTCAACTTCTGTGAACACACTGTCTTTTGTTTGCCGAAGAAGCTTCGGTACTTCGCGACGAGCGAATATAGGGTTCTATTATGTATCGAGGAGATCGATAACATCCTCGAACTCTCGGTGTTTCGCAGCGAGTCCTGCTGACGAAAATTTCAAACTGCTGCTTTAAGCGCAAAGAGGGCTCATTTGCGTATTGTTTAATTATAGCGCCGCGTTGATTCCAATCTCGATCGAAATTTCGCCTTTTATCGCTATGTCAATCGCTATGTCTGCTCCATGCTGTAAGAATCGCGATAATTTCGCGAATTGCGCTTCGTTATTTTAACCGCGAAATTGCATCAGATTGCAGAAACGACCAGGAAATGAGAAGCCGAGGAACGGGGATGTAAAACAATGTTAATTAACAATATGAAATATTAAGCGAATAACGATTTCTCTTTTCGTGTCGTTTTTCGACGTGACCCGAGTGTAGATTTATACGTTGGCGGTTGATTGCACGTTCGATTTGTCCGCAGGAGTTGCAGAGGAGATTGGATCAGACCCTGGGTAAACCGGGGAGCTACCTAGCAGGAATCGACCGGGCAGGCAACGTAAAACCCATGACGATTGGCGCGCGTTTATATCGAGTGGAGCAGCAGGTGCGTCTTTCGCTTTAATTACCGTAATGTTTCTTTTATGAATATCTAACTGTCCTAATTTCTAAACGCGTAGCTGAGCGTGTGTGTGTGAATCTATCCTCGTATTTGCGAGGGGGATGCATAATTGTATAACCTACTTTTAAATACATATTTTTTTAAAATGGAGATTACGCCTTTGCGAGTTTATTACGAATTTTCTCAAGCACAGCTTTATAAGTATTAAAAAAACATGCAAATAACACACTCCAAAGAAATCTCAAAGAAAAAAAGAATTGTACTTTAAGTATAGCTCTTTCGATGTTTAATTGCGAATTTGATTGCGGAAATATATCATGCATCGTAATTTTTAAGAAATTTGAAATTAAGCTGTGAAAAAGAAATAAAACTTTTTTTTAACGTAAATTTTCATACTGCCTCTAAAGTAATAGTGACATGCTAGAAAAGTTGTATTCCTTTCAAATTTAAACACATTGTTAGAACTTTCGATCTTCCAAAGAAATTTATTGTAAAGATTAGAATTAATAAGATTCTCGCGATCAAATATTGAGTTTATTACGTATCGCAGAAAGGTTTTAAATTAAGCCGTTTTAATGACCACGGACAATTTACTGAACATTGATTCCGTCAGATGATATTCGTTAATTTCTAATTTCGCTATATCAATTTTATCGTATATTGAGCTCGTTAGATTTGCATTAAATTTGTATTCAGCGATTTGAGAAATCTTCTTAGCTTGAATTAACGATTGAAAAATGTTGAGTAAATTGTCTGTCTCTCAATAGTTTAAGTGTCAATTTTTTATTAAATAGCGGATTCAATATTTAATCAGGAGAATCTTATTAATCTTCACAACTTTTTTGCAAATTGAAAGTTCTAATAATATACTTAACTTCGTTAAAATAGAATAAAACCTTTCCAACACGCCATAGTAACATGATAAAATATGCTAAAATAGTCTTTTCCAACTTCAATCTTAAATTTCTCAAAATTGTAATGCAATTTTGAAGAACGGAACTATATTTTGCATTAAAAAGTACGGAAAGTAATTAATCTCTTTCTTGAGTTCTGAAAGGAGCCATTATTGAACTGTGTAATGTACATTTTTTCAAATACAAATTTAGAAAGAATTGCAAATTAGCTCATTGACTCACAATGAAATCACGATAGAATTATATTCACATTTGCGTAATCTTTATCAAGTCATTTTTTCGGATTTTTTCTTTCCCTTGCAGAAAATTTGCATGCGACGCAGATCCTTCCCTATTAATTATTCTTTCGACTCACAGATTTCTCTAACTCAAAAGAAAAAAGAAATGCACGAATAGCGAAGAGCACGAATGGGATTACAGTCGCTAACTCACCGAGAAAAAACTAATAACGGAATTAATTACTCAAAAATTCGTATGGTCGAAGATCCCAGTGCATCGGTACGAAATTTTCTGCTTTCAGCTATCGGTATTGGACAAGAAGCTGGATCAGTTGATGTACGTGTTAAATGCGGTAGCGCAGAAACAGCAAATACCCCTGCGTAGTATAGAGGACGATGTGTAACAGAGAGCCCCCGGCGTACTCGTGCAATCCATTTTACCATCACCTACGGTTCCACGGATCCTGCCTCGCGTTACCATAACCACCGTGACGCCGAATATGTTCAGCGAGGGCTCTTAACGAGGGAGATGGCACGCGCCCGATAGTGCTGTCCCGAACACGTCCGCAAAGTACAAATATTATAACGAATATTAACGCTCTTCGACTCCATTCGATTCTCGAGAGACTGCAATCGGAAGACGCTGGAAACTTGGCTGGCGTCGAAGAGATCGCTATTGGCAACTCCGACGATCTTTGTAACCCCATTGTGGCCACGGAGATCCAGTCTTACATCCTCGATCCTATCACTCGATGGAATTACGGTCGCCGTCATCACGATCATCGCTATCGCGTGTCTCATTAGGGAGAGAACGATATCTCCTTGAGAGGAGTACGTTGTTGACTCGAGGCTGAGAGGAGTCCTCAAGCGTAAACGCAAACGACGAAGTCAAACGCACAGGATGGATAATCGAATCAGGCGCGGTGCCAGGGCATAGAAGCCGTAGATCGCGGTTGCTATATGCGCGAAATGATATTTTCGTCGAACACGGACGAAAGTATCGCGAGGTAATCGCGCGGTTATCGAAAGAAGAGTGCGAAGGATTACATTATTGATTGACGGCGCGAGAGTTGATCCCGCGGAGATTGATATCTTGCCGTCACACGAAGATAAAAAGGATGACTCTGTTCCATATTTTCAGTTCGCCGAAAGAATGGGTAAACGCCAATGGGAACATTACTCGGGCCAACTAGAAGTAATAAGGAGGAACAATAAGCAACACTGAACTTCCTAGAGCAGATTTTAATTAAACTCATAGACTGCCGATCGCCCCTACCGATCGGCTGATCGTTCGTCAAGCGGCGGAACCGCTTATCGGTATCAAAGCGATTCCAACGGTTCTGCAGGGTTTACGGTTTCGAATTGTGATTCCGTTTCGTTTTCGATTCCCGACACGGAAGTCCCGCAAAAGTAGAACCAGTTCAGGACCGTCGCTCGCGGAGTGTTTCCAGTTTCGATTTCGCGGGCGCGAGCTCTCTCGATTTATTTGTATCCCGATTTAATCCTTCGGCCTAGCACAAATATAGATACTTCGAGATAAGCCCGCTTCAAGCCGCATATACGAATTCTCCATCTTCTTTTCTTTTTTTTTTTTTTACGGCATTGCCCGATCGCACTTGCCTACAGCGCTTGTTCCTGAAGAGCAATACGTCTACGTAGAATTTAGGTGCTCCGTACTGCTCCGTGAACCCGCGATATGCAATATGTACGTATCTGTAATATTAGTCTTCGATACACGCGTGAGAATGTTTTAACGAATTATAAGGATAAGCCACGAGAACGGAGATAAAGCGAAAGGGAAGTGTATATAAAGGTGTGGTGGCGTGTCACTCTCGCATACAAGTACAATTTATATTTTATACGTACATTACTTACGGAACATTTTAAGATCGGAGACGTGCATCGCGATCTTGAATCCCGCGCGCGACTCGCAACGTTATAAAACTCTCTCTGATTTAGGATCGAAGCCGATGAATCGCGACGCGGCACGGAACCCTCAGACGAGCAATCTAACAATTTTTCGTTGAATTAGATTGATCGAACGATACTCGATAAAGGACGATCGAATGATGATTGAGCCGATATTAAGGATAGTCGCAGTTCTTATGATTTCTCGACTGCCAAAACTAGATCTAGGACGAGCAATACAACGTTAATAAGTTCAGATAAGTGGATTCGCGTTGCTTCGCGACTCGCGGCTTTGCGTCGATCGATCAACGGCCGGTCTTTCGCGAGCGGGAGATCGTTCTCTACCAGGCGGATCTATCACACTTTATATATCTATCACCTCT
The DNA here is from genome assembly GCA_003063835.1 of Aphaenogaster floridana. Lineage (NCBI taxonomy): Eukaryota > Metazoa > Arthropoda > Insecta > Hymenoptera > Formicidae > Aphaenogaster > Aphaenogaster floridana. The sequence continues at coordinate 169,687 of NJRP01000239.1, read as the reverse complement.
TATATACATATTATTATGTACATATATACAGTGAGGGTAGGTTTAGCGACTTTCTTAAACCGAGCGGCTTCTAAGAGTATTTTTAATCACACAGAGAACATATATTATATGTATACATATACATTATATATATACATTATTATATATACATACATATATAAATAAATATATATATATAGGTGTAGGGTCCAAAATTATACACATTTTACAAGACTTTCTCGTGAACCAAAACACCACACTTTACTGCTGCAATGGACGTGGTGCTTGATTCGAGCCGATCAATTCGTTGCATCAGCGGACTACACATATATCGCATATCGAGCACACTCGATATTATATGCATTGTGTGTCTACTTCGTTTTACGCGCGTGAACAAAGTTACAACTTGCCTCTACACTTATTTTTATACCGTAATATTCTTTTTGTATCGTACCAGTTTCCTCCGTACTTTCCATGCTGAATATATATATGTATATATAAGAATTGTACAAAATAATTTATTATTTATGTCAAATGCTCAATTGTTCTGGAATCAAGCACAACCTCTATTGATTATAATAAAATGGTAGTCAAGAGTCAATAACTTTGAGGAAATTTAACAATCATTCTCGGGGACAGGTATTCTTAAAAAGTAAATACTGTTATCAAATTTTCTCTCCTTTCTCGACCAAACGTGTCGCCGACTTCTAGTTTTCGACAAGCATAATGAATACTCAAGAAACCCTCCGATTTTTTATAATACCGTTGAATAATTAGCACACTTTTGACAATTTTACAACGGCACTTCGTGCAGCCCGATCACTATTTATGAACTGAATCTCGCGATGCTTGACTATCAGTTTATTATAAGGGTGTATCTCATCGAAATACGTGAAGAAAGTGCACTGGAAAACGTAAGCAAAATACTCTATAAAACACGCTTTAGCCTATACGTGCGTACGAGCACACTCTACGGTGCCTCTCACTTAACTTACTCCACTTTAACACGATCGACTAATAAAACTTGCGATAACGTATAGATCATAAATGATATTATATAAATGACGGCGATGCAACGTATAGCTCTTGCGGTACGTGGTGGCGCGGCGTGACGAAGAATTTCTCATTTATGTGAACAGTCGTTGACAGTCATAGCTTCAATTATCTTCGAATCTCGCAGAGCCGCGAGCTTCTAAGTTCCCTTTTCGTCCTTCGTCAAGTTCACCTTTTCGAGCGGCTTAAATAGATAATGGGAAATTCTTTGCACAGCGCGCGCGTAAAGAAACCTGGTGAGCATCGGTGAGAAAGAGCACGTGCACAATGAACGAAATTTAGGTATTATACAATCATGAGTAGATAGAGGTGATTATCATTATAGAAGTAGAGACAATCAATAAACGTGATTAACTAACGTGGCGCTATGTGAAAATCAAATTTCCTTTCGCGACCTACCGACCCAAGTAGAACAGAAAGTCATGATGACGTCAAAATGATGCTAAAATGACGCCTTTGACATCATTTTGAAGTCACGATGACCTCAAAATGTTGTCAAAGGCGTCATTTTAGCGTCATTTTGACGTCATCTTGACTTTCGTGTTCTACTTGGGGAGTAACATTCTCGATGTAAACGATTTAGTCAACGAAGTACGTAATATAAGTTGATGAATTCCGTTTATAGGTATGTAGAGATCGGTGATATTTAATGACCTCGCGTTCTAAGTACATTGTTATTTTAATATATAAATTGTCATTCCGGCAATTATTGTGCCGGTTCGTTGAGACAACTAGAGGAAAAGTGATCCCTATATGATGTATAAATCAAAAATGTAGAATGACATTTTTTTATAAAATTCTATTATACATTTTTGATTTATCCTTGTATGCGGAACAACCTTTCTTTCCCAGTTGTAACAGCAATAACTCTCTAATCACTTTGTATAGAATATATTTTTGTTGAAGAAGAGCTCAAATATATTATATTAATTAAGAACTTTATTTTTTATTTTATAAACCGAGAAAAGAAGAATATTTTAGATTTTTTAATTTATAAAAGTTATAACTGAAGCTTTTGACTTCTTGAAAAGTTCTGCGATTTGTTTAAATATTGTTGAATTATGATTGACCAAAGAATAATTATATCCTTTCTTCTTCGAGAGAAAATCGTAATAATTGATTATTGAAAAATAATTGAAAAGAAATTTATAATTGTAGATACAAATATAAATATCTAATATTATATTGCAAAATACTCTCGTAAAGAATCTCAAAATGCAAGTAGTGTTCGTGAATCGGCCGAAAAAGTATGTAACATAATTTTTACCATTAAACAGCATGTATACATTATACATATATAATAAACACGCAAATCGTGTACGCACGCAATCGGATTAGTAGAGGTATACATACTTAGAAATCATTTAAGGCGACAATCTAGACTTATCGCATACAAATAATAAGTTCTCTTTTCCTACAATAAATTTAATTAATGCTTATATCAGCATTGAAATTAGTAATAATGTAGACGGTTATATCGATCGAATCGAACGAGAAGTTCGCTACTTTCTCGCGGCTTAAAATGTGATAACACGCAATCTACTCTAGTGGAAAGTTAGAAAATCGTGTCCGAGGGATCGCCTCTCTCTCTCTCTCTCTCTCTCTCTTTCCGTCTGTCGTAAAACTTCAGATACCTCCGCTCTAGTTTAGACCGACACGATATATTCTCTTATCGCCGACGTCCAACGGGCTAGTTTAATTCAGTCGACACATCGCGCTAATGATATAAAGCAGCACCGCTAACTCCTGCAAATCTCGTCTAGGGCTCTAAACGATCGCGGGTGAATCTGAACAGTCGGCGAAATCTTTTCTAGACACGCGCGTTTTCGTGGATCATGTGCCTATATATTAGTATGCGCTAGGACAAAAATGAATTTAGGAAATATATCAAAATTCTTTGTTGTCCCCCTCTCCTTCTTCACGGAACGTTCTCACGGGTCTTTCCTTCTCGAGTCACATAATCAGCGCTGGACATCTATGTATATATTCTTCTACGTGTAAAATATCTATCCTATGACTTAGCGACAGTTATGGGAAACCTACCAATGCATAAAACAAGAAACTTGGCACACGTTTGAAACTGCACTATTTTGGCAAATTCTCGGTTAATGAGGCCCGCGATTAAGGGGGCGAGAAATAAAATAACGACGTCGTTTTATCAGCTTAGGATGTAATATCGGAAAGAAAATACGTGACGAGCGGTTTGGATATTCTATGCGTAGATTATTGTAAAATGACGTTTTACACGTAGACGCTCAGCCTGCCGACGCCAGTTCGTATAAACGTGTAAAAAGTGGGACCGTGTACATCTGAAGTTCGTTTCTGCCTTCTAGCTGTCTATTGTAAACAAGTTTTCTATGCTCCATCTAATCGAGTCCGGCGTCTAATCACGCCGATATTAGACGTAAGACAAATGAATAATCCGTACCTTGATCCGTAGAGCGCGATCGTGCTTTTGACAACTAGAATTTACAGTCTCGTGTATACCCACCGTATATATACATATACATATATAAATATACATAGAACCTAGCGATTTAAGCGGAAAAATTAGTGAAGATAAATCGTACACGCTCTCGAACGCAGGACGATAACGCCGGATTCTCGTCCACGTGTGCGACGCGCCGCTGTTGGAGAACACACCCCGCAATCTTTATCCGGATGAAATTTTCGTTTTACTTTCCTGTGATTCGAATGCGTAATAACATACAGATATATAACAATAGCGTTACAACTCGAGTATTGTAAAATACTGTTATTGACTATTATTAAGATATTTATTTTAAGATCCTATTTGATAAGATCCACTCTCCTCCCGCGCGTGGAGGATATGCTGGTTTCTAAAGAATACGATATACGGTGGTATCTGCATGGAAAGAATGGTTTTGCTAAAATATCTAAAAATTTGGCCAGATACAGATCTGAAAATAATTTTCTTGGACCATCAAAATAATTACGTAGGACGCTCAAAATAGTTGCTGAAATATCAAAACTTTTTATAGCATCATCATCATGATTTAACCATGTGTGTGTCAAAATGACCACATTTGTCGTTAATTTAACTAAAACAAGGTGTTGAAATTAGCAACATATTGAGTAGGAGCAGTGGCGCCTATAGAATAGTTAAAAATGACCCAAAGGAATTAACAGTGTAGTTACTTTTGATAGTCTAACGAAATTATTTTTTCAGATCTGTATCTGGCCAAATTTTTAGATACTTCAAAACCGTTCTTTCCGTGTATGACTCTGCATTGAGCGATTTGCACGAGGCAAACGATATTTGGAAGTGTGCGACGCGTTTCTTTTGCGAACGGCAATCCTAAATCACTCTCAAAATTGTCTTAAAGTTTCGCAACGAAATAATGAGAACGTGTTACCTACTCACTTTTGTATGCGTCCACTTTATACACTCTTCGCGCTGAAAAGATTTCGAATTCGTAAATTTACAGCATAATGACCTGACAAATAAATTCAGTAGATGAGCCTAACATTCGTGATTTACGACGGAATTGATCCTTAGATTCTCAATCTCTACCTGCGGAGAAAATTTATTGCCGAATCAAAATAATCCATCGCTAGCAAGTGCATTCTGCTATTGCAGCAAAATCTTTATTATTTTAGTAGGAAAATAATTTGTAGATACCTACCAAAATTATATTTAAATAAAATTTTAATATTCTTAACAAGTACATTTGCTGTCCAATAACTGACGAAATTTATTACGACAACGTAAAATATAATATTGCGACAGCAAACTTTTTTTCTTCGGCATTTATGTAGTTCCTTAATGTGAAATCCATAATGGATCTTCGTTGTTATTTGCAACAGATTAATTTTAAATAATTAAGAATGGAAAAATATACTGTTCGTTTATTTTATTAAAACAAATTTTATTAAAAATAACGCAGCATTATATGTAGACGTGATAGTCGCATATGTAAATAGTTGTAAAAATAAAGAAAACAGACGATTGCACATATTATATATAATCGAGAATTTAAATGATAATTACACTGAAGACTATAACGTTTCCCTCCTTTCCGTTGGGAATTTAAAGATCAAATACTAATTTGGATTTGACAGCTTCCTATGCGCGCTTCGCTTGTAGAAAATTCGTGGAGTACGGGCGAAACTATATATATCGGCAACCATTCTTTATACAACAATCAATTTTTAATCTGAGAAACAAATGAAAAACAAAAATACAGAAACAAACACATGTCGTTTAAATCGCGTAAAAAAAAGATATGTGCTTTTCGACGGAAAAGATATTGCTGTTTATTGCGGAAAGTTGGCGATTGAACTTGCAATCCGTATTGCGAGGAATGATATACCCTGCAATTTCTTTAACTATGTAATATGTACCCTCGTAACGTTAATGCTGATGCGAGATATATACCACGATGTACTAAATACAAAATGTCAAAAGAAAGATGTATGTGAAAAGGTATCCCCTATATTTTAATATTCCTAGATTAATATCCGACATATTCAATAACAACTCTTAACAGTACTGTCGATACTGTTTGAAAATCTTATGAAGATTGTTTTATCAATCGTCCTCATCGGTGATTAATCCTCATATAGCGGAAAAAGGATCAGATGAAAATAGGTCAACCTTGGTCCACTGCATTTTTTGTGCCCTTTAACTTTTACAAATACAAATTTTTACTTACAAATACAAATACAAAACTTTTACAAATAAGAGAGAACGCTAGTGTTCTTTAATAAAATTTACTTGAATCACTTCAAAAAGTGATTAATAAAAAAAATTCTTATCATAATTAATATAAAGAAAAGTATTAACGATTCTCGAACATCAAACACATTTCAATCTAATCTTAACTAAACATATCGAGTAAAAATCTGATCCAGTTTCCAATGTCCGAGGATTGATGAAAGATAGATAAGATCTTGTGAATATTATCACTGAGGTTTATAAACTTGTTACTTCAGCGATTTCGACTGCAATGCACTTTTTATGAATTATTTTCTTCAAAGTAAGATTTGCAATATTGTATCCATTTTACTTCTTTTTTTTTAAACGACGTCCGGAGATGACGTGCGAGCCATCAGCGTGCAACGCAACGACGGACCAGATTATAATGACTTTAATAATACACGCGTACAACTTTCTGTGTGGCAAAAATGTTTTGCAAGTGTCCTTCCAATTGTGAATATGGGTAGTGCGCTCTCAAGAGTCTACGACAGTCTTAGATTTAGGCGAGCTTACTATTGTACATTACAGTGGTCCATTCATGAACTGCGACATCGACGGACACGATCGATACGAATAGAAACGTATATAAAAATGTATAACAGAAACGATGAAACGATTTATAGACGATACAAATGTTTGAATGGATTAAATGCGTCACATATTGTACGCATATGCGTATACATACATAAGCGTATCTATATGAATGTATGTATATGTATATGTATATAAGAGAAGATGCGTATATATTATAGATAAACGCATATAGATAAATGCTGATGATATTTTCAAGAATCGTGCGTAATATCCGATCTGTCAAATATTGTACATTTGCGGTAGCATTACTTATGTAACTATAAATATAAAAGATATATATATATATAATTATTATTATTATCTCAAATATTAGTAAGAGTTGAATATATCATATCTAACTATTCTCTTCAAAAGGTTTTATTGTCTTTTAACGCCCCATTTCCCACCGTTTTACAGATCTAGTTTGCTTAATAGAGAAAATATCGAAAAGGAAATATTTGTTACAGCTTCCAAAAAGATTAATGCAAGTGCAAAACAAATGATTATTTCCTTACTAAATTTTTTTTAGCTTTATAGCTTTATTATATAATTATATTAATTAACAATAATTAAAAAGAGGGGCTAATGGGAGTCAGCGCGGAAGACAAAGCTCAGTAAAGGGCCTAGCGGGATAAGCACGTGAAATTGGCCCCCGCACGTATCAGACCCAAATTGATATCACAGGTTGGAACCCATGTGACATAAAATCCCTCCAAATATTAACCTTGAAATCGCATTTTTGTAGGAATTATGGAGGGGGAAAGTAAAATCAGTAAAGTGGATTATATTGAAAACAGCTGGACCGATTTTAATGAAAAAAATATACGTTGTACAGACCAATAAGACAATTATTTATAAAAATTCAAAAATTTTCCGACAAGAGAAAACGACAAAAAAATTGTTAAATTTTTTAATAATTTTTTTAAGGTTGATATTTTTGAGTGACCACAACGGTATTTTTACAAAAACATCTTTAAATTCTCTACTTTAACATATATTTTTGCCAAATCGATCGAAGTGGTGGAACGCAGTTAAAAAAAATAAAAATCATACACGCAATTTTTTTATAAATCCTTCGAGTGACCTTTTTGAAGAGAATGAAACTTATTTTGCATTGTTTATTTATATGGTGGAAAGACCAACTGTGTCGATTTGGTAGAACAGATTTTAAAAAAATAAAAAAGATGATTTGGTCCATATTTTACTAACTTTGATGTTTAATAAATTATGTTATTTATTATTAATTATTGTAATTACTAAAATAAATTAAATTATTCACACACACCACTTCCAAACGCGTGTGCGCACGTGTTGATTGTATTTCCATTTTTTAAAAAATAATATTTAGTCCGAATATAAAGTATTTAAAAGAAACCCCAAATATTATTAAAATGGAAATACGTTCACGTCATATTAATAGTAAAACTTATCACTGTTATATTGAATATAATCCAAATTGCACCACTTATAAAGGCATTCAACGATATACATGTGATTGTGCAAACGATAATAGAACCTCAGACTGTT
>NJRP01000239.1:131989-142682 GCA_003063835.1 Aphaenogaster floridana | reverse complement strand
GGCTCCTGCAATTTTATGTGCTTCCACCTTAACGCTCCTCCGCGCGGTTCGATGATACGTCTTGTGCGGACGTCGTCGAGTCTTGCGGCAGCGTCGCGGTGTTCCGTACTACGGTGTGGATAACTCGTCGGATTGTCCAAGTACGGCGGGTGAGAGAAAGAGAGACGTTGGAGATATACGATAAATAAATATATATTTATTCAAATAATCGATGGTGGATGTGTACAATTGTAGATCTTGATACAGCGTATCGTCATCGGTTGGATATTCGCGTGATATGCTTGCCGGCGCGTGGATTCACGACTTTGCACGCACGTGTCGAGGCGATCAGCTGTGACGGCTATTTTCGGCGCGGCGATATTTACCTCTTCGCGAGGTATCGGGGCGCGGGGTTTTCGGTTCGCGCGAGCGAACAGCGTGGCATGTTCTGTCGAGGGCCGGAGGTATCGCGCCGGTAGTCCCAACGGTTGTCCGGTCGAGAACTCTACGGCTCGATTGCCGGGAACCGCGTTAGATCGGTCGCTGGTCGGCGATTCTTGCGGGCCAGTTTACCCCGACTGGTGGTCGGTCGGGGGCCTCGCTAGTAGTAACGAGGATGCCTCGGGGGGTGCTTCATTACATCACCCTTCCCCCCTCCTAGTAGGCCTGAACTTCAAGGCCTCGGTATCCTACGCTCTCTTAGGCCTGGCGAGTGTAGCGGAGCTTCCCCTCTTTATCAAATCGGAGGACGTATTTCGCCCCTCCGATGCGGGCGCGGTACTTCCGGGATTGGGTGGCCGCAAAATACGGGACGTAGGTTTCGACGCCCGCGACGGTGACCAGGATCGGCGGTGGTAGCGATGGTCCGAACATTGGATCCTGCCGAAGTGCGGTCATCTGTTCTGCGGCGGTATCGGGTGTATTGGCCTCCGCGATCGGTCCCGGTGGTGACGGTGTTGGTTCGCGTGGCGGCGGTGGAGTGTCGGTCAGGACACGGATTCGGTGGTGCAGCCGGTCGGTGGATCCTCGTATGTTCTCGAATTTTGCTGGTTTGTAGCGGAGAAATGTGTCTAGGTGCGTCTTTTCGTCGGTCATCGTGGTTATCATCGGAGGGCCGTCGCTAGGCGGCTTCGGAGGTTGTTTGGGCGGGTGGAGTTCGAGATTGGTGCTCGCCCACAGGTCGACGCCGACGAGTACATCGCTATCGAGATCGGGCATGATTTTAAAATTGTGTTCTATCGCGTGTTGCCCGATGTGTAAGGGAAGTGTAACGCTCCCGGGAAAGGTGGAGGTGGAGCCGTCCACAAGCTGCACCTGACCGGCGACGGTGCTCGGGACTAGTCTCATCTCTCGGGCGAGCTGTGCTGTCTTGCGATTTATAAACGAGATCTCGGATCCGGTATCAATCAAAGCCTGGAGGGGGCGCTCTCCGATTCGTACAGTCAAGTGCGGCCGTGGAGTGTACTTTATGCGAGGGTCCGGGGTTCGGCCGCTCTTTCCCCGACCCTGGTGCCGTTTCCCGGCGGTGGATGGCATTCTCTGTAGTGGCGCGGGGTTGTCGGCCTTCGCGCGGGCCGGGCGGTTCGCGTGATCGGACAGCTGATTTCGGCCGGGTGCGCGGTGCGGTGTCGCGGTATTGTTTGGGGTGGCGCGACGCGATTCGGAGAATCGCGTATCGATTTCCCGGAATCGCGGCCTGCGTTCGAAGAAATGCTCCGTGCGGTGTGACGCGGATCGCGAGTTGCGCACGCGGACTGGTCGTAGATGCTCTGAGGAGATATATTCTGAAGTTCTTGGCGGCTTAAAGCGCGCCGCGATCGGTAGCTCCCGATCCCGGGGAACTTAGCCGTAATGCGAGAACTTTGTGGAATGACTCGGTTTCTCCGGTAGCCCCCGGATCTCGCAGGTAGCGCCCTGTGAGTGAAACTTTGTCGGAAGTCGGTCGGGAAAGAACTTAGTTTCTCCGGTAGCGCCCGGATCCCACAGGTAGCGCCCTGTGGCCGAAACTAAGTCGGAAATCGGTGAATGCGGCGGATATTTCTAAGTATCGCCGGTAGCACCCGGCTATCACAGGTAGCGCCCTGTGATTGATACTTAGAAAAATTGGAGCGGCTGGATACTTAGTTTCTCCGGTAGCGCCCGGTTTCCACAGGTAGCACCCTGTGGCCGAAACTAAGTAGGAAATCGGTAAGGAACTTAGCCTCTCCGGTAGCTCCCGGATATCGTAGGTAGCGCCCTGCGATTGAGACTAAGTTGGAAACTCGGAAGGATGGCTTGCTCTGCTTTGGATGCGGTCTAGCAGGCTCGCCGAGGACTCGGTGCTGTGTCTTCGGGAACAGCGTATTTATACCCAGACCGGCCCGGAGTTCGGATTAGGTCGGTACGGTTCGGCCGATCTCGGAGAAAGAGCGTCCCCTCCAACGGCGGCGCGACTTGGCACCGGCTGTGCGGACTGCGGATTCGGCGGCTCGATTCGGCGGCGGTGCGCGCGTGACGTCACGGCGTGTCGGTGGGGAGCCGTGACCGGCTCTCAGCATGACATGTGGTCTGTTCTTTTCAACTGCACTTCTGAACTAGTGCAATAAGTTAGAATGGGCAATGGCCGCATTCAGTAGACTTAGGGCCAATTTCACCAACCACGGTTAACTTAACCGGCCAGTTATTCCATTGGAATTGACCAATCGCATTTGTTAATTTTGCTTAACGACAAATGCGATTGGTCAATTCCAATGGAATGACCGGCCGGTTAAGTTAACTGGAGATTGTGGAACTGGGCCCAAGGGCCAATTTCACCAACCACGGTTAACTTAACCAGCCGGTTATTTCATTGGAATTGACCAATCGCATTTGTCGTTAAGCAAAATTAACAAATGCGATTGGTCAATTCCAATGGAATAACCGGCTGGTTAAGTTAACTGGAGATTGTGGAACTGGGCCTTAACAGTTGGGCAACATTACTAGATTTTCCGCTGAATCTCGACGTTGATTTGTTGATTCTAAAAGTAAGAGCCAATCACGTTTGATTGCTATTAATCGGTTTGTTCTGCTGAATGCGCCCAATGAAAGAAAATATATTTGTCTCATTCTAACTTATTGCACTAGTTCAAAAGTGCAGCTGAAAAGAACAGACCACCCTGCATAAAATGTCGGATTGAAAAGAATTAAAAAGTATTGACATTTTTTAATACTTCTGAATTCTGCTTTCTGATGCGAAGAAAGGGATTTAAAAGTATCGGTTTGCATTAAACTTCGCCGCCCTGAATGCGAGACGGTAATTATTAATTTCCTTCACTTTTTCGAAACTACTAAACAGTTGTCTATTAAGTAAAGATATATGTCTGCCTTTGAAACTTTAATTCTTTTCTTTTAACAATCTCCTCAGAATATTATACATTTGAAGGATATTGAACGTTAATCATTCCATTTCAAATGAGCACACTGATACACAAATGTTTTCTAAATTTCCTCAAAAAGTTTACTGTTAACTGAATAATTAAAATAAAAATATATTTCAATCTTTAACCATATTTCAATCTATAAAGTTAACAAAAACGCCTTTAACTTTTTGAAAACCAATTAATATTAAATATATATATATCTTTTTTTAACGTTTTGAAGATAAAACAATATTTTGTTCTACAAATAGAAAAAATAAGAATTAAAGAACTGAAAATGTGTTAATAAATTTTCATTTTCTTATTACAAGGAATTGTGTGTATGTGTGTTTCTTCTTTCTAATTATTAATTAAACTAAAAAACATTTGTCTAAAAATTTTTATTGTCTAAAAGTCAAGTATATTTTATTTCGCCCTTACGCATTGAAAAGTATTCGAATCTCCTTTCGGAGCGGCAAAATTTAAACAAATACGAATTTTCGCATTAAAAAGAATTCAATTCATTTCAAACATTCCTCTCATTCTATCGCATTCAATAGAATTCTATTGAATGCTAACTCTTGCATTAAAAAGAATTCACTTGGCTCGAAACATTCCTCGCATTCAATCGCAATAGATAGCATTCAAACAAATGCGAATTGAAAAAGATTCATTTCTTCTGCTAATTGTTTTCGGATTCAGAGGCATACAAGATTTTCACGTTCTATTCCCAGTATCGCACTGAAAAGTATTGGCCCGCGATCCAATCCGAGATTGTTGTAAAGCAGAATTCACGACAAAATCTCGTGAACACGAAACAATACTTTTGAATCCGACATTTTATGCAGGGCAATGTTCACGCAGTGAACAATGAACATGCCGTACGTGCGTGATTGCATCTAAAAATAACGGCGGGCGCATCGCGGCTGACGGTGTTCGGCTAGCGTGTTCTTCAGCGGTTACCTGGCCTTCATCCTAGATGAATGTTCTGTCGAGGGCCGGAGGTATCACGCCGGTAGCCCCGACGGTTGTCCGGTCGAGGACTCTACGGCTCGATTGCTGAGAACCGCGTTAGATCGGTCGCGGGTCGGCAATTCTCGCGGGCCGGTTTACCCCGACTGGTGGTCGGTCGGAGGCCTCGCTGATCGTAACGAGGGTGCCCCGGGAGGTGCTTCGTTACAATCTTTTATTTTAACCTCGGATCGTTAATTGGATCTGTGAATGCAATAGAAAAATAATAATATAAATAAAATTAATTAATATGATATTAATTAACAAAATTAATTAATATAATAATATAATTAATTAATTGATATAATAATATAATTAATTAACATAATAATATAATTAATTAATATAATATTATAATTAATTAATTAAGCAATTATAATATTATAATTAATATAATATTATATAATTATTATAATATTATAATAAATATAATATTATAATTAATTAATAGCAATATAAAAGTAAATAAATGTAATAATGTAACAAATATAATTGCTTTTTCATAGATCCATTGCCGATAGTAATATTTAGCTTGAAACTTGCTTAATAATCTTCCGTCGCGTCGATTCGAACGGTTGTTACTATCCAGCGATGCGAAAGAATGTGAATCCATAGTACGCGATTGCTCCGAGAGGTGTCTCGACGATGAGCTCCATCTTGAAACGGCAGGTAGCGCGTTATCGCTAAAAATGTAATCAAATTTGCGCGTATAGATACACGGGGCGGTCTTGCGCTACGCGTATATTTTGAAACACTATCGTGTCTTTTAATAATTGTTTCAGAAAGACATTTATATATAATATGTTGTTACTATGAGATCTTGATCGCTTTTTCAATATTAATTGACGTGTCTATCATTGTGTAAATTATTTTAATGCTTTGTTACAAGCAATATTTCGTCTAGTTTAAATCTGAAAGACTCATTTTTCAAAGATTATTTAACGTTTAAATGCAACTGACAAATAGATTGATGGAAAAAGAAGAGATGTTCATGAGATAGTTATACGCTTCTTGCCTCTAACATCCGCTCGTCCTCTTTTCCCTCTCTTTTATCTTTCATCCTTTCGTCCAATGCGCCGTCCTTTGGCTCGCGGGTTCTTGCTCTCGCCCATTCCAAATCAGATTTTTCGTTTTCGTCGCAGCTGTCGGCGGTGGACAAGAAAGTTAGACCAGCTGGTGTACGTGCCGAGCGCAACACGATGAAACGTATCGAAAATAGTCAGATTCGCGATATTGGATTAATATTGGACGTTTTCAAGACTCGCGCGAATTTTGTATTCAAAGGTCTATTGGACTTTAAGATATTTCAGTATCCACGTTTTATTTTTTAACATAGAGTTACCGTTGTTGATATAGATGTTAATACGCGATAAATTGTGGGCATAACAAAAATTTTGAAATTAAAAACTTGATTTTTTTAAAAACAAGTGTATATATAGAATATACAAAAATTCAAAACAACCAAATATTCTTTTAATTATAATTTTTTGAACTAATTTAGAGATCATTAATATAAAAGAAGTAAGCTTAGGAGCCAACGCAGTTAGTGGCGCGTAATTATTGTTTGTTATTTACAATAATTAAATTATACAATATAATGTCGCAATTTGGATTTATATTTAATGACAGTTTTAATTTTAATTTTAATAATTTATTATATTTATTATATGAAAAGGACCCAAATCAGGGTCGAAACGTTTGCGACATTATATTGTATGATTTAATTATTGTAAATAATAAACAATAATTACGCACCACTAACTGCGTTGGCTCCTATAAGCTTACTTCTTTTATATTAATTTTTTCTAATTGTGAGCCTTAATTAACTTTCTTTTATTAGAGATCATTGTTAGTAAAAATATTCTAAAAGTCATTTTTCTCACAATTTTCTCTTGAGATCTATTAAACAATATTTAATTTTTGTTTTTACCTTCTATTCCGAAGTTTAATATGTTAACAATTATATATTTTAAATTATATTAATCTCTCAAAAAATGGTTACCTAAGGGACAAATTTTCGAAAAAGATCAATCTCAAATCGGCCAAGAAATCTGGAACGACAAGAACCCACACTTTATCCTGAGGATATGCCAGAGTGATCCACATGTCCAATGCGATCCCATGCACATCCTACGGTTATTGAGATATCCCTCGGATATCTAGTGGATATCGCGATAACGTGTGCTGTGTGGGAATATTCAAAACATATATGGTATTATACCCATTTTAGTATTTAGTATTACACGCGTATTAAGCTGCTACGGATTTCTAGTTTAATTGCTTCTCCGTAGGCAACATTTCGAGTTTCTTTGGATTAGAACTCCCGTCGAGAATAATGATTTCCGGTGGTGTCCCTTTTTTATCTCTGACACTGAAACGGTCACGGGCTATTTAGAAACAATCGGGTATTCCGTCTGCATTGTCCAGTCTGCGCGCGAAGGTAGATGGCGGGAAAGAAAGAGAACGTCTTGCCGGGATCGCGTCGCGGTTCATTCATGAAGTCGTTCTTGCGCGAAATCGCAGGTCTGATGAAAGAACCACTCTACCTGCGGTCGGACAGAAGGCAACGAACGAACGGGAATGCCGTTAATTATACCAATTGCGCAATCGCTCGTATTAATTGGATGGCTATTATACGAAAGAAGCTAAACGCCAGTTTTAGTTCTAACGACTGTTTCGTGAAATACAATTCTCGCCGTGTACAACTTTGGTTCGCGCGCATTATCCGATGCGAGAAGATATCCTGGCGCGATACAGGCCCGCGCGAGACAAATTGAAGTTTTTCGCGAACGAACCTGTCCGTAGACAGACCGCGAACCCGTCTTCCTTCGCTTTAACTGGCTCCTCTAGAAACGACGGGGACTACCCGATCCTGTTTACTCACCTCGCGTTTTGTAGCAGACGTGATTTAATCCTTTGCACGAAAAGAATTGTAAATTGATAAGAAAAAACTTGATATCCCTCTGTCATCCTTAATCTTTTTAGTTACTAAGTTTTTTTTCTGCGAAAAGATATCTCTTACGTTAGCAAAGAGATTGATAAAGAGCAGAACTTGGCAGAGTTCGCAATTTTATTATAAAAAGTATCAAATTGCAATATCTTCAGATTTGAAGCACGGTGGGAAGAAGTTATATAAAATCTACATATATCTAGACATTATGACGTTAACAGAAATTGTATATAACATATGTGACACACAATATCTGAGAAAATCATCCTGGCTATAGATGTAAAGTTCATTTTTCTGAAATTATCATATGTCTTTCTCCCGAATACTAAAACAAGATTATTAATTTTTAGCAAAGATCACAACGTACGCGAATGTATTTAAATTTGCCTTCCCCGAGATTATTAGCGTCTTCTGCGAAGATCATCAGTGTCCTCGCGATTTTAGCATTACACACGTAGTTCGCCTGTCTTTTCCGGATACAAGATGGCAACCAGTTTGCCGGGCGCTCGGTGGTTAACAACATCGTCTTTTTTCATCGAAGCATATGCCGAGACTATATTAGGAAACTTGCAGTCATGTGTAAGAGGAGATAGAGCGCGTAGGCGCGCGAGGAAGCAAAAAAAAAATGAAAATTCGAGACCTCGCTGATTCAAATTGTACTAAGATATTAAGCACATTCGCATAGTATAATTACTCTTTCCTAAATTCGAGATTACAATCGAATATATTGATACACAAATTATTCTTAGAAATATACGAATAGTCGTTGTTCCTTCAAATCTTTATTCTTTTCATCGAATATCATTGGAATATCGAATTGAACGACAAATCTTTTCGTTTTCTTCAACAAATGGCTTTTGTTAAGCATAATTGATTTCATTATGTACTCAATGAAGGATTTCTCTCGCTCTCTTTCTGCAAACGGCTTATTTATGTTGCTGACTAAAGCAGGAATCTGTCATTTCGCGAAATTACTAGTAAATACCCGAAGAGTATATATATATATATTTTTCCGGTTTTTACTAGTAAGTTCGCAAAGTGACGGATTTCAGGTATTTACGATAACATTTATATTTTATAAACGCGAACGAGTGTCTATAAATAGAAGAAATTTCATTATTTCAGTATTTTGTCCTTAAAAAATCTTAATTTTCTTATTGTAGTTTTCCTTTTTTATAAAAATTGACAGGATGACACATCCTGCTTCTGTCGGCAACGAAATCTATGGAATTATGTCTCGTTTTATATCGACTTCACTTCTAACGGCAAATCTCTGTAACATGTGCAATACCATCGCAAGGACACCTTTATACAGTATGCGTGCGAATTTAATTTAATTTATTATGACTATTTAATTGTTTTTGGTCTTTATTACACTGAAGAGAGAGAGAGAGAAGAAGAAGAGAGAGAAAAAGAGAGAGAAGAGAGATGATCTAATTAAAGATCGAAACGTTTGACTGATATTAAATTTTATAACTGAATTTATTCTATAATATTATTATTAGCACGAAAATCCAGCCTGGCTCTCTATGCCCTATTAATTTCGATGATTTTAAATCTCTTGGAGCCTTAGATATTATTTTTATTGAAGAAATTTCATTATTTTTTGCATAACGGAAAATGCGTTTTCTCTGACGCGAACGAAGATAGCAGATGCATGAATGTCCACCGTATATGCGGTTATTAAATTTTTATATCGTCTAACGCGCATACTTCCCGTTTCTTCCCAGGCTTCTCCTCGTGCTTGCCAAAATTCCTCTTTTTTTCGACGTGCATCGCGCTCGTGCCCGTATTAGGAAACTTGCAGGCATTGTGTCTGGTCTTCCAAACGAACGAATAACGATGACGACGAAGCAACGACGAGCGCTCTGTTCCTTCCTTCCCTTTTGCTTTGCAATTGATAGAAACTTTGCTAGCAATTGTGAAAATGACGAAATATGGAAATCTTGATCTTACATGATTTCTTTTCGCTGAATATACTTTCTTGTTTTAAAGCATAAAATGTAGTACCGCGCTAAATGTACTTATACTAAATATGTTACTTCTTTAATAAATCGAATATAATTCGAGAAAAATCTGTAGACAAGATTAAAATAGGCGCAGCCTCTCCGCATATGTTGAACGCAAACAAAGAAAGATCTTTTTCAAACAGACGCGAAAATAATCGTCGAATTTTCAATCGCGCACGTGACAATCGCCTTCGCGAAGAATGAGAGTAATTTTCTTTTTTCACGTACGCGTGAATGCGTGCGCGTGTGCGTATATCGCACAGATACATCGACGGATGATAAAAAGCTTTCAAGGTGAGCCAGACCGACATATGAATGGCCGTATGCATGAATGGGTGGCTGTACGCACTCCGGAGGGACTAACCGGTGGATGCTGCGCTTGTTATGTGTCCGGCTAGTGCGTGTATACAGGGTGTCCCACAACTTAATTTTAACGACAGATTCCCTCTTTGACTATGCTAGTATGAACTGCTACTGAATTGCATATGTTGTGACAAAATTAAGCGAAAAATGTTCTCGACAGTCATTTGATCAACCAAAATCCGCGTAGATATCCGCGCAGATTATTAATTAGCTCTGTTTTTTTATGTTACTTGTTTGATTGGTAATTAAACATAAACCTTCCTTAACATTTTCGTTAAGGAAAAATTGATTCCCAGTCAGGGCGTCTGCTATTTGAATTATAGTCGCCAGTTGCGCGACACCTTGTATATACATATATGTGTATATGTTGTGTCACGTGACCTACGTGCGTCTCTTTCTCCGTTCCGTGCAGCGAGCTCACAAACGTGATCCGCGATCACAATGTCCCGCCGCTGGCGTCGCATCAATGAAGCCGATACGGGAAGAAGTACCTCAAAGGGTTTAATTAAGATTCCTCATAAAGCGGAGATTTTTTTTTAATGAAACGCGAATTTGGTAAAAAATCGCGAATGCAATATTCACGAGCGTGGAGCTCGTTAATGGATACCTCGGCACAGCCGGAGTCACTCATAAATTCATCTTGCGCATGTTGAATTTCATTTCGATGGTGCGTCCTTTTCCCCACAACCCTTTATGACTGCGCGGCTTATGATCTTCTGCAATACAGAGCTTTGACGGGATGAAAAGAAAAAATCAAATCGATCACATCAACAAAAGGTATTGTAACTGCGAAACCGTAATTTTTCTTATGGAGTTATGTATACAATATCTTTCTTCCCGACAATAGAATTGTAAGAGTCTGTAATTAAATTCGAATTAATATATAAGCACGAAGTTTTATTTATTTTCATTAAAATATATATGTATAGTGTTATAAATACATATTTTTTATATTATATATATTTAAAAAATATATAATGTGTATAAAAAATACATATATATATATA
>NJRP01000239.1:94768-105226 GCA_003063835.1 Aphaenogaster floridana | reverse complement strand
CCCCCCCCCCGCCCGATCGAACGTATCAGTTTTCTACACGGAAAAAAGAATGATGTATCAACAGCATTAAATCTAATTGGAAATAATTTTGTTAATTCAATAACATTATTAATGAAACAAATACGTATGATTTTATTTTATTAAAATTGTTGTTGAATTAACAA
Source organism: Aphaenogaster floridana (assembly GCA_003063835.1). Taxonomy (NCBI): domain Eukaryota; kingdom Metazoa; phylum Arthropoda; class Insecta; order Hymenoptera; family Formicidae; genus Aphaenogaster; species Aphaenogaster floridana. The sequence goes on along the minus strand of NJRP01000239.1, from coordinate 105,062 downwards.
GATTATTTCTAATTAGACTACATCATTTTTTTTCTCTGTAGTCCCGTAAAACGCATCTACATAAAGTAGCCGATGATACACTTCGGTTGTTTAACGCGTTTGCGTGCAGCTACTTTCGAATTGAAGACTTCGAGTGGAAGACGAAATTAATTTCCACTGAAGCCATCGTGCCGGCCGGCGGTGTCAGTTTTCAAGATCTATGTATATAAAGACAGCGGGTACGCAATCTTTGTAAATCAATTTCCCGTGCGTGCCAATCCGGTAAAATTATATATCGGCCGCGTGCATTCCGCTTGGTTCGAAATGTTTTCCATGGAAACTGTCGGGATATGACGAAACCGGGCGTTGTCTCACGCCAATCCGCGAACTTGCCTATTCTATTTCCAAGTTGACCACACCTGTTTTAGCTTTATTTTCGAGAACAAATCCGTCGTGTTGTCCACGTAGACGTAACAAGACGTCGTTTGCGTCTACAAAGTGAGGGACTAATTCGATCGAAGAGAATTTCCGATTTAAAATTACAGAAATAATACAACACATTTTTTTTGTCGAAGATACAAAATATATTGTAACGGCATTTGTTAAATAAATTATTTTGTGATAGTCTTCCACTCGAAGATTAAATAGCAAATATAAAAAGTATATCATCTATATTTGACAATTAAGTGATGACGGTAGCAATAACAATATTTTTCATTCGTGACTTATTTTCTCAAAATTTCGTCATTTTTTTTATCAGCTCGAAATCCGACGTCGCGTCGGAGAATTATCTACTTTATTGCGTATTTCTTGCTTGAGTGAGGAAAAACGAGAAAAGTCGAACCATGTGTCTATTCGCAAAAAAATTTCTAACTATCTAAATCAAAAGCGCTTCTCCTTAATGTCTGCTGTTATTTAAGACTAATCTACAATGTGCTCTTTGCTTCCTGCTTCTTGCCTTTTGCATTTTGTCAGTTTTTGGTTATTGTTATATATGTTAAACTTAGGAAATTTAATAAATATAATTCTTATTTATATAGGGCGGAATATATATGTATTTAATCGTTATTCTCTTTAATTATACACGCTCTTTCCGTACGTCTCTCTGCCTCGTGTCTGTCACGTGACGTCACTCTCAGTCCTGCCAACAGTTATGTCGCGTAATGCGATGTTTGTTCGTTTTGTCATCCAAGATAAAAGTTGACGAACTTCGGAAGAGACAAAAAACACGATTGTCGATAAAACAATGCGTGGAAAAGCAAAGAGGTAAGAGGCAAAGAGCAAGAAACAGGAAGCAAAGAGCACATTGTAGATTAGCCTTAAGAGACTTCTGTTTTCGGACGTTTCATCGCCTGTCTTTGTACATCGCGATTTTAAATTGTAATACTTGCAAATATATTGCAGTGGAGAACTACTCGCGCATTTATATTCTGCGCATTTTATATAAAACAGTGCTCTACGAATAGGAGTATGGATGAGTGCATTAAAGAATTATGTAAGATTATTTAGTATGGAAGAATGAGTGCGCTATAAGGAAACATTGTAAATCAAGTCCACTTCTTGGCTGTAGCTGAAGTTAATAAAATATATGTATAAAACAGTGCTCTATAATTGTCGATTTTTCGTCTTTGGAAACGTGTTTACAGCGCTTTCAACTCGAGACGTGGCGCTATTCCACCAACGTAAAAATAAATTGCTCGCGTTGTTTAAGCACATTGTCTACCGTTACTGACTCTATAATATTCTACTTTCAATGACGCTATTCTGACAACGCATTATTTTACATATAAATATCAAATTCTACAATTATTAGAAATCACATGTATATTTCTCTACACTTATCAATTTTTATCAATATTTAATAATGTTAATATAACATTTATAATTTTTTTCATATATCGGTTTAAGGTTTTCTTCTCATATAACATTAATTGATTTCTTACATGCACTGAAAGAAAGGGTTGGTTATAAAAATCCAGGCTTGGTTAATGTTACCGCAAGCACCTTGGTGAAGTAGTTTCAACTAAACTATTTATAATAAGTATTACATAATTTAGTTGTCTCACAACTAAACAAAATTTCTTTTTTTTAAATGTTTATAATTATTACAAAATGTTTTGTTATTATTATTATATTCGGAAATAATAATCAAATACTTCAAAAAAAGTATTACTAAATACATCTCACAAGTTTACCAAAAATTTTTTTTCAGTGTGCGTGATAAACTTTCTATAGAATGTTTAAATATTTCCCCAAATTATTGTGTTACACCGCCATGCTTACAATGAAACAGCTCGTTTTCGACATTCGCCGTCTTGGACAGATTACAGAGCGCTAGTGGTGGAATTGCACTCGGACGGTGGAGAAGAACGAATTGATACGAGTGGTCGAGCCTGTCGCTAGTCCATATACGGATCTGAGAGCTAAAATGAATTACCCGAGCCGATACGAGACCCGCCTTCGAAAGACACTGGATGAACTGGTCTCATTGAGGGGGAGCCTGTCTCTTATACACATCTAGATGTGTATAAGAGACAGGAACTGGTCTCATTGAGGGGGAGCCACTTCTCGTCCTGCTTCGCTCGTCTCTCGTATCTTTTTCGCGTTCATTCATCAGGTATCAACGTACGGAACGATTTGAAATTTCAAAAGATTTTATAATTTTTAAACAAACCGATAATCACATTTCCTAGCTCGCACAGTCTCACGTCGTTTATATTAATGAGTTTAAATCTTTTTTTTTTTTTTTCAAAAAAATACATGAAAGTGTATGGTAAAAAGATAACGTTGCGCGATCACTTAAAGAAATGACGATTCACGACAGTTTGCTCCGCTTAAGACACGTCTGATAACTTTCTCCTTTTTACGTTATGTTAAATCTGAATCGCCGTAATTCCTCCCGATTTCTTAACTCTGCGCAAAATATAAGTATGTACCTTTCACGTGATCTTCCACGAGACGCGCACGTTATCTCGAATTGAGTTACTTTCCTCGCCGAACAGAAAGAAATCCACGATGAAATACGGCACAACTTTCCTTATCTACGACGCGACGCTCGCGAGTTTTTATCGCCTGGATTTATGATCGGCATAAGTCTGAACAGATCGGTCGAACGTCCGGCCAAACGATCGAGCGATCCCTCGATCGGACCCGGATTTCGCTAAATAGAGTTTGTTCAAGTCAGAATAGAATTCTCCGTCTTAGGCTGCGTTCCGATATTCACTGCCAGTACTGAAAATCTATAGTATACGTGACGTTAACTACAGATTTTCAGTACTGGCAGTGAATATCGGAACGCAGCCTTAGATCGAGAGAAAGGAGCGGGAGGTGGGTGAATCGTAAAATGTAGATCGCACCGTGCGTTTCCTGTACCGCGCACGTTACACGAAATCGATGCGGCAAATCGCCCGTAATTCCACCCACGTGGCCTACGTGCGTCGCGCGAGCTATTCATCAAACCGATCCGGCACTTAGGTCTCGCCCAACGACCGGCCGGTCGAGATAAACGCTAGAGAGAAAACTATCCGATATGAATACTTGCGTTACATGCCGGCGCGTAAGCGGCCCTTACTCCTTATAAAGACGAGCCTTCGAGCGAGGAATAACGACCGAACGGACGGACGGATCGAGATCCGATATAAAATCGAGCCGATCGAGTATTTATGCTACGTCTCGTGGTACGCCACATCGCGTATATCCTCGCCGTCGCGAAAGAGGGACCGCGATGATTTTATCTGCCATACCGATCGCCGCCCGATTTGACGGAGAGCGCAGCTCGCGCAGATTCTCTCGGCAAGAAAAAGAAGAAAATTTTTTAAAATGCGGCTAAAAGATATACCAAGTCTGCGAGGCTATAATATTAGGTTGTCGAAGGAATCCTGTCTTGTAAATTTCTTATTATGAAAGATACCATGACAATATTGTATTTAATACTGTGAAAAGATTTTAAAAATATTAAATATATAAATATAAAATATATAAATATATATAAATATTAAATAATTAAATATATTACTTTATTGGTTTTATTTATTATTTTTAAGATACCATAAAAATATTTTATTTAATACTGTGAAAAAATTTTTTAAATATTAAATATACAAGTATAAAATATAAATATAAAATATATAAATATTAAATATATTAAATATATTGCTTTATTGGTTATATTTATTATTTTTAAGATACCATGAAAATATTTTATTTAATACTGTGTAAAAAGATTTTAAAAATATTAAATGTATAAATATAAAATATAAATATTAAATATATTACTTATTGGTTTTATTTATTACTTTTAAGATTGCTTCACGGGCGAAAGGATTAAACGCAATCGACAACCAACTCACCGCGAGCCGCGATAGATCGCGCAGGCCAATCGCCCGGTCGCGTCGACGCGTCGGCCCTTTGTAAAGCCCGGGCCATTGTTTGCGCGGGAGATGCGCGAATAAAGTCAGAAGGCGAGACGCGCCGCGTGGTCACGTCGCGAGAAGTGGCCACGTGAATGAAGTTCCCATTCATACGGGTCCGCTCTCTTCAACCCCCTCGCCTCCGTTCACGGGACGCCTGCACGGAGCACGGGCGACAAGAGGCTACGCACACGCACGCGTATACGCGTACCGTGTCGTGTATAAGCGCCGCCGCACACGTGATCGCCATTGTCGATCGTCTCGCGAAGATGTTCGCCGTCGGCTTCGCGGTAGACGCCGCTGCGCTTTATCTTCCGCCTTTTTTGCGCCGCTCGTCGCGTCGATCAGTCGCGTCTCGGGAACCGCATACGCACAACACGCATCGTACGTGCGCGCCCACGAGCCGCTCTCATTCATCCGTTTCACGACAATGTCAGTCTAGAAGCACGTTCTTTTCGTTCTATTACCTGTGACTAGCAATGGAATCAAAGCCTTCAAGGCAGGTTTGGTCGGAAAAATCCAGTGGGTGGACAAAACCATAGTAAATTCCGGTTTTTACTGTCCCGGACTTTATCTAATGGAATAAACTGACGAAAATTACACGGAAAGAACGGTTTTGCTGAAATATCTAAAAATTCGGCCAGATACAGATCTGAAAATAATTTTGTTAGAGCATCAAAAGTAACTACATGGGACGCTCAAACATTATGATAATGCTACAAAAAGTTTTGATATTCTAGCAACTATTTTGGACGTCCTACATAATTATTTTGATGGTCCAACAAAATTATTTTCAGATTTGTATCTGGCCAAAGATATTTTAACAAAACCATTCTTTCTGTGTGTGTATAAAAATGACTAATATGTAATACTAAAATATATTGATATAACTTTGCAAAAAGATATTTTTGCTTTAATTAGCAAATCATATTAATTACTATGGTTTAAAGAAAAGCGAAACCAGGCGAATATGCGGCGCGTAGTCCGCCATGAGCAGAAATATTCACAAAAAATTATTATTAGGCACCAAGATCCGCCGCAGACCGATATTTGGCCTATTCTCAATTATATTTGACAATTTCGTCGGTCCTAATCTTGTTATTGTTTAAATAAATGATAACTGGTGAATTTACTTTATCTCGATTTTAAACATTTATCATATCAGGATTATTATTATTATTATTATTATCACTTCTCGATAATAACGGAAATACTTATGATTAAAGGAATATGAGAATGACTCGTTTATTTCACTAGTATCCGATTCGTCATTGCTTGCGTAAGCGATGACGAATCGCATACTATATATTAAGAAGACTGCGCCAGTGTGGCAGCAGTCGGCTTTCGAAGCGTAACATTATATCTTGGTATTACCTTCGTTAACAGCACGATAAATAAAAAGATACAAGCTGGATACGAACAAACGCAAGAGTGAATTTCCACAAAACTATATAATATAAAATATAGCGTTGATACAAAAAAATCAACATGATATATATAATTACTTTGTCGGTGATAGCGGGCGCTCTAAGCCTCTATTATTTCCTTTTCAAGGATTTTAATTACTTTAAAAAACATGGCATACCGTATAAACCACCTATCCCTTTATTGGGAAATATGGGACCAGTGATCTTGCGTCTTCAATCGGCAGCCGAACTTATCAAAGACGTTTACAACTTATATCCTGAAGCCAAATACGTTGGCATGTTTGATATGACCAATCCACTTATACTGCTTCGCGATCCTGAGCTTATTAAATCCATCACGTTAAAACACTTCGACACGTTTCCCGATCATCGCAGCTTCGTGGACGAAAATCAAGATCCATTATTCGGCAAAAATCTTTTCGCCATTTGCGGAGAGAGGTGGCGGCAGGCACGATCTTTATTGAGCCCAGCCTTCACGTCCAGCAAAATAAAAAACATGTTTAAACTAATATCGGATTGTGGTGCCGACTTCAGTAATTACTTGGCGCAATTGCCACCGGAGCAGAGGATAATGCAAATGAAAGACGTCTTTACTAAATATACGAACGACGTGATTGCTACTTGCGCTTTTGGCATCAATGTTGATTCCATGAGAAACCCAAAGAACGAATTCTACATGTTTGGCAAGGAGGTAACTGATATCGGCGCTCTTGCTATTTTGAAGGTCTATATATTTAGTAACTTGCCTTGGCTGGCACGATTAATCAACCTGAAATTGGTTCGTCCGGAAATGGCAAGTTTCTTCCGAAATCTCATAGAAACCACCATAAAAACCAGGGATGAGAATAGTATCATTCGTCCTGACATGCTGCAGTTGATGATGGAAAATAGAGGTAAAGAGGGCAAGGCAGAACTAACTGTCGAAGATATGGTATCGCAGGCGTTCAATTTTTTCTTCGGTGGCTTCCATAGCAGTTCAACGTTAATGTCTTTTGCCGCTCATGAAATCGCGGTAAACCAAGATATACAAGAAAAACTTCAAAATGAGATTAACCAGGTTTTGGAAGAAACGAATGGACAAGCAACTTACGAAGCGATTAACGGCATGGAATATTTAGACGCTGTGATCAACGAAACTCTGAGAGTATATCCGGTCAATGTAGGAATGGACAGATTATGCGTAAAAGATTTTGAATTGCCGCCGGCATTACCAGGGATAAAACCTCTAGCTATAAAGAAAGGACAAGGCATATGGATACCGATTTATGCACTTCAGCATGATCCCAATTATTTTAAGGATCCGGAAAAGTTTGATCCCGAACGGTTTCTTGGTGAGCGAAAGAAGGACAGTCTCAATTGCGGAGCCTACTTTCCTTTTGGTCTTGGTCCCAGAATGTGCATAGCTAACAGATTCGCATTGCTGGAGACGAAGGTTCTATTTTTTCACCTACTGGCCCGATGTGATCTGAAAACCTGCGAAAAGACGCCAATACCACTCAAGATCGCTAAGGAAGGTTTCAATATGAAGGCTGAAGGTGGTTTCTGGCTGAATGTGGTGCCGAGGAAAGATACGCATCACACACTTGCAGCTAATCAATGGGACATACTAGATGTAGGAAAATTTTATTATTTTTTAATGACTTCTTGAAAATAAAACATAAAACATTTCAGTATAGAAAAATATTTCTTGCTACTTTATTAATAACTAACTCAAGATGATATTGCTTTAAAGGAAGATAACTTCCAATTTCTAGAATTGCTTAAATTTCTCAAAATATATGACACATATCAGCATACTAAACCTATTGTGCAGTAGCGCTATCATGACAGTCATGATGCAATACTTGTAGAATACACGTTAGAGATGGTCAACCACACGAGAAAGAAGTCTCATTCATCGACGAAGGATCTTCCGTTGCAGTCTCATCACGCGCGACATAGGTCTAGGATCGTCGGAGAATTCCAAATGTAGCAAAAAGCTGGAAAGGTATACATCCGAACGAGCAATAAGAAGACTCGTTTCTTCGCGGGAGGAATAGCGCCAGCGAAGTGGCGCCGTTTCAAATCAGCCTGCCGCGTTACTACGGTTCGCCATTACGATGAATTTACTACTCCCTAAACGTCTCTCTCAACGAATTTTTAATTCTCATTTATCTGGAAAATATCCATATATTACATACAATTTATGGCAACCGGGAAAAGAATTTAATTCGAATCTTCTATTAGAATGTGTGTGAAGCTGGCGTATCATTTCGTGGAAACTCATTAATTTGAGAGTTCTGGCTTTATTTTTAATAGTTCTATAGTTCCTGATAGTTTAAATAAATAGTTCTGGCCATTTAAGCAAAAAAACGCGTCAGGACGCTTGCGTCTCACTTTGTCCTGACGCGTTTTTTTGCTTAAATGGCCAGAACTATTTATTTAAAAACTATCAGGAACTATAGAACTATTGAAAATACAGCCAGAACTCTCAATAATTAATGAGTTTCCACGAAATGATACGCCAGCTTCACACATACCTATTAGAATTTTAGAATTCTAATAGATCAATTAATCTACTACTATTTACTGCTATTACGATTTTTATATTTCTAATTCGTGAAATATAGTTGTAAATAACAATCGAAGATGGTGTACTCGTTACGCGATCAACACTTTTATATCTTATAATGCATATTATGATTCGCAGCTTAATTAAGTACACACTTTGTACGTTCCTCCCGGTGTTAAAGTTCGTAAATTAACAAGTTTGCTCGAGATCGCGCGGGCAATCACGGGCCAAGCCTGATTTATCAGCACCAATTATCCCGCCCTGTTCCTCCATCGCGCTTTTGAAACACTACACTTTCTAAAGCGATCAATATCTGATTGTGCATGCATGAAAAGATATTGCGATTTATAGATTATTTTTTATATTATACATCGCGAACCGATCGTTGCTTCGTTAACTCATATTTATTCGGGTTACATAATTGATTGCGATGATCCATCCAACGCGAAGTTGTATATGCTTTTAAAAGGAAAACAAATGCGAAATTCAGCCGAGTCCATATCTTTTTTCGTTCGTAATGTTCAAATTTCATGCATTATCAAAACTTTAAATTTCTTCGTATCGATTAATTAGTGAAATTCATGCGGTTTTTATATAAAAACCGTACCGTAAGATAAGAATTATGTCAGTAAAATATGTACTTAATGCAGTTCAATATATTAATATCGCAGATATCTTATACTTAAAATTTCAATATAAAATGCTTCATTTTTCATTTATCGCGTAAATTTTGTATCTATATTATACATCCTTATTGCAGAATCTTCTCATGAGACGCGTCACCTCTCTCAAATATCTTCGTTCAAGTCATTACAAACTCAGGCTGCATCAAACGACACTTTAGGCCTCATTACACTGGCGTGTCCACTTGTCATTTTGATCATCGTAAATCTTCGAGGCACTACGGTATCACATTGCGTGTTCGTATTTATGCGTATAATCTTTAGGGGACGTCGCGCGTATACAGAAGACGCGATTTTGCGACCGGCGATCAGCGCGAAACCGACTTAAACAATCTCGTTCCTCTCAGGTGTTTACGCGCGCGCGCGAGACCATAATCAATTCTCATTTATGCGCACGCTTCAGCGTTCGGGACCATCGTTTTAAGAAAGCAATCATAAATTATCCCGGGACTTGGACGTGTCCCGTATGGCGTAAGTCGTAAGTTTCCAGTCACGAGCGTCGCTCGAAGAAACGAATCGCGCTTTCAAGAGACGACGGGGAGCGACGGATGAGGATGCAATGATAATCGACCACCCACGCACGGAAATTAGAATATATCCGCGTTAATTTATGGAGGAGTTATACGCGCGTAAAACGCGTTATTAAGTGTTCCCCGAGACGTCCAAGAAAGAAGATATTTACATTGAATCATGTTCAAACAATTATTAAGCGTATGAAAGCGCATTGAAAATTGATCTGAGAATGGCGAGAACAATTTTAAAATTGTACCTTGACTCACGAGAACAAAGTAGATAAAATTCGAGAGATAGGAAATTTTCGATCTCCAGTCTCCAATATTAAACAATATTATGCCAACTTTTACTTGCATAATAATAAAGACAAGACGATTCATATCAGGCGATAAATATCAAGCAAAAGTAAAAAATTAAAAGATGTTCTAATGAAGCAAAGTAGGAAAAGGGCCAATAATCGAGCGTAAAAGGATGTTATAAAAATAATATATTACTCAATTGGTAAGAACATAAAATACGGTACGTTTCGACTATACTCAGTCTTCATCAGCCGTTGAATAAATTAAATCATAAAAATGAGCAAATTAAATTAGGACAAAGAACAAATATATAAATAAATTGTTGAAACATATTTAGCGAAAAATTAACATAAACAAATTAGAAGATCGACAAGAGGCCACATCCAAATTCAAACAATATATTAATAAATAACGAAAAACGGAAATTAATAAA
>NJRP01000239.1:0-46762 GCA_003063835.1 Aphaenogaster floridana | reverse complement strand
TTTGGGAGGTGCATTCTTAAAAGCGCTTTCAAAGCGCTTTGCACGCGCTGCTGTGCTACATGGGTATATATGAATAAGAATTAGTGATGTAATTTAATATTGAAACCGAGGATATAAGTTATAATTTAACAAGCGTTTCTTCGAAAACAGTAAAAATGTACGTGTGCCAAAATATCATATTGATTTATTGTACAGCTTCAATAATACAGGTGATGCTATTTTTAATTTATTTAGACTTAAACATACATCACGAATACAGATCGATGTAAATTGATAAAGTAATCAATCAAGTTCTCTGATGATGTTTAGGAAAAATATCTTACAATATATTTACAATATAAATATAACGTTAAATATATGCTTTGGATAATCGTCATGTTATTAATCATATTATTAAGTCAAATATTATTAAAGTTCAGACATGTCCAGCAGGGCATTTAAATGCGTCGGCATCCAATTTGTACCATTATGACAAACAAACAAAACGTTGCTGTCGATGTATGCCTGAACATTGCCCACTTTGTACACTTGCTTAGCCTCCTTGTATCTGTTCGGGATTGGCATAAATAATATACCTCTCTCTTCACATTTCTTTTGTACAAAATCCTTGAAACCTTGCGGAATTAGCGAGGCTGTTCGCACTGCCTCTGCAAGTCTCTGTAAGAAAACAATAGCATAATATTATAGAGAGTAGCAATATGCATAATGTTCATTATTTAACAATGTTAAGCAATTTAAACGAATAACGTATGTTTTTTCCTGTACCTCCATTCTCGGCTGCGCAATCGGTGCCATCTGTGATATTGTCGGCTGAGTTCTCTCTAAACTTGTTAAATATGAAACTTGTTCTAGTGCGCCAGGTTGATGATTTTGTGGCCCGCTGACGGCTCTATTCATCATGTCCAATGCTTTCTTGAAATACTCTGTAAATCGTATTTGTCACGTGATATTTTAATGAACGCCACCGTGAGGAAGAAAAAGATGTAAATTTAATATTACAACATAATATGTAACGTACCTTTTATTACTGGTTCCGCCAGTAACTTGTCACTTAACATCCCTTTCCAACCCATGTACCAGGTTGTAACTTGATCATAATTAGGCGAATGATTGAGCCAAAGTGCCAAAACTTGTAGCCATTTGGGGAAAAAGAATTTATCAAGCAATCCTGCCATAATATGAACAGGAATTAATTCTTTCCACTCGTACACCCAATTCCATTGATCTAAGTGCTGTTGATGGGGATTTATAACAAATTCGGATAAGGCTATTTGCAATTTTGGAATAATGTTCTTGACTAAAAACGCTTCCATATCTCCTTTGGCAAACACTTCTGCCCAAGGTTGCAGCATTAATCTAGCGGATCTGTCTGATGGATGCCAACCTCCTAATGCAGATCCGAGTTTTCTACGTATTATTGGATAAATCAAAGTATCTAAACGATTTCCTGAACAACGTAAGAAATAATCATTATTACAACGATAATAAATTCATCTGTATAATCAAATATATGAACATGATGTAAAAAGATAGACGTATATACTTACGTAACAATGGCAACCAAGGATGAATCCATGTATGAATAGGTACAGTATCAGTAAGAGGATTCCACTCTTCCACCTCTAATGTCAATTTTGGTAATACTAACAAGTCCAATATATTTTCTAAGATCCAGTTGGGTAATAACGGCATCCAATACTCTATTAATTCAACCAAAGGGTCAGGTTGCCTACATACCCACTGCCTAATTTTTATGAATGAAAGATATTAGAAAACAGATATATTAAAAACATAAATAGATTTATTTCACTTTTTTAAACTACCATATATAAATTTATTGTCTATTGTAAAAATTACTTACTGTATGGCTCCTCTAATTGACGGCATCCATGCATTCCATACTAGTTGATCGTATGACTGCATAGTGCGTGTCTGGAGTGTTGTAGTTCCACTTTCCAAGATACTTTTCCACTGTTCAAATAATTTAATCGGCTGTTTTGGTTGCATTAATGGATTCCAATTGAGTAAGCAATCTTTTATTTTCGGCGCCACAAAACTGCTAGCTAATTCACCAATTTCGTACATCTTGTACTCTTCATAATAATTGTCTTGCAAATTTTTAAAAGCCTCTGCAGTTTCTTGTAGCGACAATTCGTTTGTTTCATTCATCAATCTGTCCACGATCACGAGCACATTCTCCAAGGTATCAATCAGTTGACTATGTTGATCCACGACTTTGGACAAATTCTTTTTTTCTGCTTCTAAAGCAACCATTCTATCACTTAAATGTCTCATTCGCCGATCGTTTTGAATAATATCTTGCTCGCACATATCCACAAGTAAATTTAAATTATGCTGCAACTCGGGCAGGGCAAAGTTCGTTTTAGATTTCTTATCAGATGTTATTACGGTCTCATCAGGACACTGCTGACCACCAGCTATTGCATGATATCCACTAAGAATTCTTTGTTCTGGCCCAGTCATATCGATAACTTTAACTCTGCTTATATCGCTAGACACTGGAACTTTTCTATTAGGTTTCAGTTTTCCATCTTCCAAAACTTGATCTACACTTCTATAACAATATCTGACTTTTTTCTTGTTGCTATTATCACCCTTCCGCCATTGAGATACTTTGGACTTGGAATCTTTTGTTTCCTCCCCATCGTCATCTTTCTTTTTCTCGGGAATCTTTGGCGTCTTTTCTGGACCATACGCACCAATTGCACCTCTTCCTTTTCTGAGATGCGCTTCTACTGGTGCGCTTATTCCTTGTAATTGTTTACCTAGACCTTTACCAGGTTCAAATCCCATCTAAATCAAGAATATCTTTCTGTTATTTTGCTATCTTAATTTATTTTATCTTACTTTACTATGATTCATAAATAGACAACAATCATTGCTTATAAAATACCTGTAGCAACAATTTTGCACCAATGCCCTTTGTATGCACTTCCCAACTACCCATTCCACTTTTAATCAATGATGGATTTATTTGATTGCGCTTTTTACGTAAACCTGCGATGTCGCTATCCAAATTCATGGCGAAGGATGGACGTGATTTTGAACTATTTGGCCTCTCATCTTCCGAACTAAATAAAAGAAATTAAATATATCTATCTATATATATATAAATGAATGTATGTATGTTTGTGAAATACAGGGTAGCCCCGCTATACTTAAATATAAAGCACTAATTTTTTAGCCCGCATGAAGCGCAGGCTCAAAAGCTAGTGCATATATAAAAATTTACGTTAATAAATATCAAGGAAGAAAATATTTACATTATGGAATACTTATATTTAAATCTCACCTCGAGCTACTGTGCTTTGATTCTAGCATCTCTTCTTCATCTTCTTCCTCATCCTTATCTTCCTTTTCTTTTGGTTTTCCTGCTTGTTGGATACCACCAGCGACGAAATTTACTGGTGCTGTATAATTCTTAGGACCTTTGTTAAAAGTCTTAAAAGACGGTCTGGCAGATAATTCATCCTCATCACTGTCGTCTGCCCATATCCCTGTTCATTAATAAAAAAAATCACGTGTTATGAAAAACTAAACTATTATACTTAAACGATCATGGTAATAACTGTATAATTATGTGTAGAATTGAAAGAGAGATTCTGTTATTGCAAATTATATATCAGTATAATTCTCAAATGTGCAAATTATTCTTAATTTTTCAATTCCTGTTTTGTATGTCGTACCTAGCATTTGTTGTTTCTTCGAGAGTTTGCGTCGGGGACGAGCTATGTTAAATTCATTCTCTAAATCATAATCGGTAATTTCAAAGCTTTCCACTTCGTCTTCAGACATCTTGCTGAATTACTTGATTAGTTATGTTTTATGTTACTTTATAACGATATAACCTCGAAACACTTTACAGCTCACTAAATATACACTCGATCCACTGAGAAGTTGAGAAGCCATGTTCGCGTTGCTTGCACTCTCTAATATTTTCTGTACCTAAAATGAGATAGACATACACGCAGGCGTTGGAGAGAAAAAGAAAGAAAAGTAGAGAACAAGTGGGGAAAGTGCAAGCAACGCGACAACCAATTAACGTCAAGGCGCAAAATGTGAGCAAAATGTGAACTACGTAGCCGTGTTCACGATTTTCAATGGGTAACACTCTTCGTTCACGGTCTTCACGCGGATCTCCCAAAATGATTACACCCGGTAAAAAATTTTTCATATAAAAATATTTATAAATATACATATATAAAATATATCTATACATGTTTTTTTCTCTTGTATAATCTGTATCTGTATATGTATATAGGAAAAATAATAAGAAGAATAATTTAAAAATAATCAGAAAAATATTTTTGCATTGCTTTTGTTACAAAAAATAAAATTGCAATTAGATTATAAAATATTCTCTATATATAATCATATATAACTTTTTTCTAAATTTATACAATGATTATACATAGGTATATAGGCAATTTTATATATGGACATATTTCATATGTAATTATATATATGTTTATATATGTTCTTATATAAAAAATTTTTTATTGGGAAATCATCATAATAATATTATAATATCATAATATAATAATCATATTATATCATAATATATATCATAATTATGATGATTACTATAATATATATCATAATATATATCATAATATATATCATAATATATATCATAATTATGATGATTATTATAATATTGTAATATGATTATTATATTATGTGATATTATAATATTATGATGATTATAATCATCTTTTTTTTTAATTAAAAGTGAAATATGCTTGTTATAGAACACTTGAATTGTTATGGTCTCGAATTTATTTAAAATAATCTTCTAACACAAGTAAAAATTATACGCTGCATTCCATGGACTCGATTAGCAAAAAATTTAGAGTGCGATATAAGATTTCATTCTAATCAAAATATCTCCAAAGAATTAACAATCGCACGAAAATTTTTTAGTTAAGTAATTTATAAGGAAGGCATTATGACTTACTAATTTCGTATGTATATATAAGCGCACATGCATATGTATATGACATGTGCGATATTAAATTGCTTTCAATCTTTTCAAATTAGACAAATTTCGCATTGCAGCGAGCGTTTTGTCAAACGTTGTACGCAAAGTTAACAAAAATTTGTGGGTTTGCGAGTTTAAGGAAACAACAGCTAAACTATTCATCAATTTATTCGTGTGCAAGTCAGCCACAAGGGAAAGACGCGCCGATCGATTTCACGAGCTCAAGGAGGAGACAGATCTCAACGTCGATCTTTACATATGTATGAATCGGATAAGAGCTAAATAGTTACTTCTAGAAATCCGCAGTTCCAGCTGCAGTGCACGGCGAACGCACTATCACGTTATTCGATTTGGGCCATACCCCGAATGATTGGACAATTTTAATAAGAGCGCGCATGTAACTATAAGATAATTTATACAACTCAAAACCTCGAACATCTAAAAAATGCTTACTTCCATGAAATTATCCCCGTTAACACTAAAAATAACAAGCGGTCATTTTTGACTGTTTCTATTTCTTAAATTAATATCTTTCTTTTATATATCAAAGATAGGATTTAAAAATTTTTAATAAAAAGTCAGAAAATTTTGAAATTCTATCTTTGATATGTAAAAAGTGCATTAATTTCAAAAATAGAAACAGTCTAAAATAACCGCTCGGTGTACTTCTAGTGCTAAATAAAGAAATCAAGAAATACAGAGTATCACAATAAAAACAAGGTCAGAAATGTAGAGTAATTCTCAACACTTTATAAAGAGAATAAATCTACGAATCCTTTTCGATTCTGAGATTGCGTATGTCCCATTCTGAATGACCTGTAATTCGTTTGGAACGTTTCCTCGTCCCTGATATCCACGAGGGGATCGACAGGCGTGTCCGATATGATCGAACGTTCGCGTCGGCGTCGCATCTGAACGTGCCTTTAATCTTTTAACACTAGCCGTTAGAAAAGGCAGATTCGATTTTGATTTTCGCACCCGGCCCGATCTGCCTTCGAGGACGATTTCGGCTCGCTCGACTGGCGAGCGGACAGCTCGAATGCGGATGCACGCGCGTGCCATGCAATCACGGTCGCAGTCTGGAAGATCGGCTCTCCGCGCCAAATTTCGCGCGATTGCTCTCCCGCGATTCGTAGGGAGGAGATAGATCGCTATACGACTACGAATTCTTTCGATCGCTACTTATGTCGCTCTTTTAAGCGGTGTCTACAATGAGATTTAAGTTGTAAGACTTTAAGCTTATCGACCAATCACAGTCAAGCATTCTAAAAGACCGCAATTTTGATTGTGATTAGTCGATTTCTTAAGTCTTACGACTTAAAATCTCATTGTAGACACCGTTGTATGCGTGCACTGTTCATTCCTTTGAGTCATTTTTAACTATTCTTTAAGTCGCCACTGCTCCTACTTAATATGTTGTTAATTTAACCCTTAACTACACTGGCGGAGTACAAACGTACCTAGTAGGTAATTATATACTTTAGGGGAGGCAACCTCCTACGACCTTGACACTGTTTCTCAAGGTCATGACCCTGAACAACACTTATAAACTTTTAGCCGGCGCTCGTTGTTCATTAAAAAGTTATTAACAAAAATGTCATACAGGCGGCATACGTTTGTACCCCGCCAGTGTAGTTAAGGATTAAAGACACCTTGTTTTAGTTAAATTAACGACAAATGTGGTCATTTTGACACACACATGGTTAAATGTTAACCATTGTTTTAGTTAAAATGACGGCATATTGAGTAGGAACAGTGGCGACCTATAGAATAGTTAAAAATGCCCCAAAGGAATTAACAGTGTGGTAGAAGCGCACGATGGCCCCGCCGGGCTCGTTACTCTCGACCCGATCGCTCAGGCGCAATTTTTCACGTTGTGAGGTGACACCGATTGTCAAAGTCCATCGGGCTAATCGTCTCGTGAATCGAGCAGCTCGCTCTCACTATCTTAAATTCATATTTTTCAAAAATATATTCCGCATACAGTTAACACAATTTTCTCTTTCAGATGCGCGCGTTTGAGACTGCTTTCTCAGATAACACGATGTCCAAAATCAGGACGTAAGACGTCTTATAGGATATCTTTAAGACGTCTTTAAGACGACTTTGGACAATGTGTCTGAAAGACGTCTTAAAAATATCTTAAGGCTATTCTACATCTATCGTAATGTCTATCGTAAGCTCATCGTAAAGCCGGTTCTACAGTAGAGTCGTAAGGCTGAGTCTACAATAGGTATCGTAAACTTTAAACCCTAAGAAACCAATCACAGTGGATTATTCTCCTCACATTCGATTGTGATTGATCAATTTCTTAGGGCTTAAAGCTTACGGCACCTATTGTAGACCAGGGGTAAGTTGTAAGCCGTAAGAAATTGATCAATCATAGTCGATTATTCTCCTCATATTCGACTGTGATTGGTCAATTTCTTACGGCTTAAGACTCTATTGTAGAACCGGCCTAAGAGTTGATTCAACTTGAACTCTTACGACGACGCTTGTCTGGCGTTACAACAGCCAATAACATAATACAGCCTTCTCAAAGCGTATTGCGATTTTATGTACATAGACAATGTTTACGACAGCTTCTTCTCTTACGACCACGATCGCTTACGATTAAAACGTTACGATAGATGTAGAATAGCCTTTATAAGACGTCTTACGTCCTGATTTTAGACATCGTGTTGTCTGGGTTAATAAGCTTTTGAATCATGTTACCCAAAACAGAAAGTCACAATGACACCAAAATTATCTCATAATGGCCAATATTCATAATTCGTTCTTATTTCAAGACCATCTTAAGTAACGTCTTAAGACGGTAATACAACTCTGTGATTGGTTTATGACATCTTAAGATTGTACTCAAGACGGTCTTAAATACAAGAATCGACTATGAATACCGCCCATAGTCCGTTCTTATTTCAAGACTATCTTAAGTAACGTCTCAAGATGGTAATACGGCTCTGTGATTGGTTTATGACATCTTAAGACGGTCTTAAATATAAGAACCGACTATGAATACCGGCCAATGACTGTCAAAGGTGTCATTTGACGTCATTTTAATGTCATTTTGACTTTCTGTTCCGCTTGGGTACAAATTTACTGCCGTTTATTCGAAAAGATTCAGAAGGATGCAGAATACATGCACAATCGTCCTCGTTAAGCAGACCGTGTCGGACTACGTATTGGAGCTTGAGGATTGCGAATTGGAGATTAGAATTCGAGCAATCGCATAATCTCAATCCTCATTCCCTTTGTTTGGATTTAATCGAATTCTAATCTCCAATGCGTAGTCCGACACGGGCTTCGCTCGCGCGCGGATATCGATCGAGCCGAGAGTCTCGAATCGGCGTGAATACTAGACAACTGCAAGGAGAATTGGGCAACCGTCACACTCACATTTTAATCTTTATTGTAATAGACTGTACTGAATTTCATCGCACACTCCTCTTTCTTGCCGTATTTTTTTTTTTCTTTTAACAAAAAGTATCGCGCGCGCGCGAAGAGATCGAATCTCTTCGGCGACGTTTGCCATCCTTTCACGCTCTCTTCTCTCTCGCTCTCTTCTTCGCTCACGCACACATGTGCACACGCGCGCGCGCGCGTACGCACAAAGCACACACAGCATTCATTTTTGCTCCGCCTTACTCCGCGTCTTACGCACAACGGACCGCGTCGTAAGACATATCGTCGTTTTGCATGCTGGTCGAGGCATATAACAAAATTCGATATAGACTACAACAATAATAACGTTTTTACTATACACCTTTCTCACATGCGCACTCCTCAACACGCAGCCTCACACGCATACTTTATTCCGCACGTTGCCGCACAAATACAGCTTGTAGATTCCGTCACGCGGAATATTCGCGGTGTCGGCGGTTTTTCTTTTTTACCATCGACGTGACAAGCGTCACATCCGGCAGAGTCCGTCACGTTGTATTCCTTCGTTCTCTCTTCCCCCCCCCGTCTCTCCCCCTCTCCTTCACCATCCCTTTCTCTCAGTATATTCAATATATTTATACATTATCTTACAATCCCGCTCCCCTCTCTCTTTTTCTCTTTCTCCCCCCACCCGCGCCATTTCTCTTTCTTGTAGATCCTATGTACAATTCAATTTTTTTTTGACATTCTCTCTCTTTTTTTAAGATATTAGTAAATGATAGTTATCAGCATCTATCTACACCGTAAACGATTTAATAGTTGATTTTTTTCTCCTTAAACGCTACTGTGCTAATTAATCTTTTATTTATCATTTATATCACATTGTTCACATTATTCATTTCGCTTGAGTGCTCCGTGCTATACTATCTTTAGTTTCCTTCCGTCTCTCGACCCGTTTGGTTATCCACCTTCGCTAACAAAATTATTATTTACATGAGGCTATTACATCGCTTAAATAGTTACCGACAGAAGTTTCAGTCGCGGTTAAACAACTAACTGCAAAATATCGCTTCTGCGATATTTTCCACTCAATCACATCTTTTTTTCCACCTTTCTCTGTCCAGTCCCGCTCACAGCTGTGTTTCTTGTATGTATATATGTGTGTGTGTGTGTGTGTGTGTGTGTGTGTGTGTGTGTGTGTGTGTGTGCGTGCGTGCGTGCGTGTGTGTGTGTGTGTGTGCCCAGGTAGCAAAATATGTCATTTTAACGACATTAAACGTTATTTTGACGTCAAAATGACGACAAATAACGTCAGCTTGCTACCTAGGTATGTGTGTATATGTGTTACAGGGCATGCGGTACAATCATTTGCATTCATAGCACGACTTGAGGTTTCGTCGAATGAAAGCGTCTGCATCGAAAAGAATTCAACAAAACTTTATTTTTTTGACTAGTACCTCATACCGGGTTTCCGCTCGGTTTCTCGTCGTCTTTATTGCAAATTGAATTTTCCCGTTGCATCCCGAACACTAAGAAGCGCGTGATACGACAATGGACGATTAATTTTATTAAACACATTAATTTAACTGATAAACTTTTCCCCCTTTCCATTGAGACGCCCAGCAGCATCGAGATTAAATGAAAATTCGGGAGATTCGTGTACTTACGAGTATAACGACCTAAGATTTGAAAGAAAAAAAAAGTCTGTACAGTTGATTAACATAAACAAATTGTGTAATCTACAGCATGAAGAACCTTTCTTACATATCGAGTTTCTCTGTTAGCAAAATATCTGTCTGCCTTAAATGTTGAACAATGTTGTCAATCAAGATACGTTTATGTAGCCTGTTAAGGCACGCATTTACATCTTAACTCGAATCAATAATCATACCATTCGCAATTAAATAATTTAAAGAATACAAAACAGGTTTGCACGCAGATATGTAAGAGATAGTAGTACTAATAATATGCACAAACGAGAGCTGGTATCCGAGAGAGAGAGAAACCGTCAACAATCGCGCGTGCAAAAAAGCAGGAAACGTTACATTACGCGTTGAATCATATCAGAAAAATATTTCGTTGCGTAAACTATGCAATAAGAATATCAATTATCACATGGCGATTTCACGTGATAAATATGTACCTCAAACGAGTTCATTGTTCTGATGATCTGTTGACGATCTCACCGCTAGAATACCAAACAGAAGCGTACAATACAATTTTACAGAAGCGAACGTACAAAGGATCGTTCGATAAATAAGATAACAGATCAAAATTACGTCAAAACTTGAATATAAAATATAAATTCCTATTTCTCTCCATTTCATAAACGGCTTACCATTCGTATCGTAACTCCTTCACTCACAATCTTCAATTCTCTAAACTTTTATTTTTCCACATAGTCATCGTTAGCATTGAGATATTTAACTCATAATTTAAATAATTTAAACATTCCTTTACAGGATTCTTAAGTGGGTTGATTATTGCTGCAGAAGTGAAAAGTTCTGCAGCACTTACTGCATAGTCCCGACCTACCTCATGAATCTTATTATTAGACAAAAAGATTACTTAAGAAAATTTTAAATGTCTCAATGCTTACGGTGACTATGTGAAAAAATAAACATTTGTACGTAGATTTTATATTGTATTTTTTCTTAATTGTTTTTAAATAAAAATTTTGACGTAATGTTGACCTGTATTTTATTTATCGAATGATTCTGGTACATACAAAAAATAAAAAATAGTGCAATAGTTCGATAAATGCGTGCAATCGTTCCAGCTTTCCAAAAACAGTTGTGAGCATTATCGTTCCCTTCTATTCTACTCGAGCCATTTTCGGTTATTATGCAAGGATCGCATTATAGAAATGAATGTTTGTATAAAAGCATTGGAACATTACAATGCGCACGTATTCACGAGACAGATCACAATGATGACGGCGACTTAAAATATACATTTCTAAATCTTTCCATATGACGAAATCTGGGCATGAAGAAATCAATGTTCGTAGCGCGTTGCAATTATGCGTACGTGAAAAGCGCGATAGCGATTTGTATAATGCGCAAGTAAACATATAATAAATACAGAGGAATAAATACTTAATATGTATTATTACAAACCTAGATTATTTGTTGCCACTGTTTCTAAATAACTTCCGCTTTTATTATCGATTTAACAAGATTTAATGCATCTTGCGATTGAATTGTCGAAATTAAACAGACAGACCTCCATATAGAGTTCATTATCCGTTCTCCACAGCCGTTTGATAAATTTTAAGACACAAAACTCATCATAATTTCCGATTTCCCAACTTCCGCTCATTAAATGATTAAATCCAAACTATTCCATGTTATGTTATAAGGCTCATGAGCTGTTACTTTAATTTAATATCATTCTAAGTGTACCGTCATTATCATTTCTTATGACATTTCTCCAATTGCAATAAGATATGAAACTTGTCAATTTATGGTTCTCACAAAATACAGTCAAGCAATTTAAAAGTTATGTAAAAAGTAAAATTTATTTTATTGCAAGTCAAAGTCTCCTTTCGTTCCGTTCATAGAAAAAAATATTTAGGACTCACAAAGTAACATAAAACGCTTTTTTAAAAAGCTACTTGTCAAAATAAACACAACGAAAAAATTCCCAATCGAGAATCTGACGAAACAATGATCTGAATAGCATACGAGACCAGAAGCCTTAAAAGTTTTAAAAGCATTAATCAACATGCTATCATGAAAACTTTCTCATTCTTGACACTCGAGCTATTATCATAAATTAACTGTTTTTTTTTAACTTTACATTTAATTTACGCGATAAACTATCTCTCTTAATAAAATCAAGGTACCGTGTACAATATATATCGCATGTGTTGAGCAAGGACTTTTTCTCACACTTTCTCAGTCGATTTACTCTTCGGAAGAGCTCGTATCTCGAATGTCAGTCCTTACGGGATACAAATGACATTTCAAAATGCAAGATCACTTTGATGTTACAAATAGCACAATAGACAAAAATTTTTCTCACATAAGATTCTTTCACGGTATTTACTGTCTGCCGTAAAACATTTCAGATTTAAATCGTTTATTCTCGCTAATTCGTTATTAACATATCTAAGCAATCCCAACAGATAACAAAAGATAAATTTATTTTAGATAAACGTAGAGATTTATTCGAAACACCGGTAAATCGTATTTTGATATTCCAGCGCGATCAGATTAATTTTGCCTTTCCTTGATTCTGTCAGACGGTCGAATTCGAGGTCGAAGAAGGTTGTGTATTGGAAGCCGTCGCCGCCGTCGTTGAGGATGCTGTCGACGTTGACGGTGAGCTCACCACGACGACCGGTTTCACTAAAGTCGTGGTGTTAAGATACTGAGCGTTTACGAGCGGCATTTGTCCCACGGACTTGAGAATCGGAGTAGTGATCATCTTCCCCGCGAGACTCGATGGTGCTAAGATGTGAGCGGTCACCTGGTTACCTTGAGAGACGACAGTCATCGGCGTGACAATCGGAGTCAGGCCAGAGAGAGGCGCATGCTGACCGACGATGTGAGCTATACTCTCTGTGGACGGAGAGTTTTGCATCATTGTCGAGGTTGGTTTACCCGCAGTGGTTTGAAGTGATACTCCATGACTTAAAGTTAATCCTGCAATTACAAAATAACAAACGTATCAAGCTTTTTTGTCATACCGTGTTGCAGCATATAGCAACGGAACAAACATTCCGAACGCAAATAACCATGAAACTAGTACACGTGTTATGTTGTCATACACACCATTTGCCGGAAGTATGTTCAGTTCCGCTCCACCGGGGAGTCTTGCCAATTCCGAGCCATTACCGCCAACGAGCGTTACACCGCCGACCATCTTATGCGTGTTCTGTGCATCTCCCGTTCTTATTCTCGTCTGAGCGTCTACAAGGGACAAAATATTTTTATTCGAGAAAGTTAAGAGCTTGCTTATGTCCTGTCTGTGTCTCGGAAATTCTAAAATATAAATCATCTTGTGAGATTTTTGAGTTGTACGTCCGAGAAAAGTCTCGTGCGTGGATTCTTATGAGATCAGGTCGTCTATATTAAATCTATAAAAATATATACTCACTCGATACATTCAGCGCGGGCGAATGCGTGGCAAGGACCAACGATCGACCCTCGTTTCCCGAGTGCACGAAAGTGACAGGTCTAACGTCACTCGCAGATGATTGCACGGCCAGGGCCAATGGCCTGTCATTGTTGGACAGATTAGAGTGCACAAACGTAACTCTGTTGTCGTTGGCGGTGGACGAGTGAACGACCAGCGCTACAGGCCTTGGCTCGTTTCCAGCGTTTGATTGCACAGCGATCAGTGGTGGCCTGGACTGATCCGAAGAGTTCTGCACCGCCAACGTCAGAGGCCTGGATTCATTGCTGCCGGTAGTGTGGGTGACCAAGAGCTGCCGCGTATCACCCGGTATCACCCTCAGCCCCGGCCCGATGTGCTGCAGAGCTGGCACGATGGTCGCGAGACCCTGACTCGTGTTCAACATCTGAGCGCTGATCGGCAGGTGCAGCTGATGCGGCTGATGCGGCTGCTGCACTATACTGGTGGTGGGCGATGTAGTAACCTTCTCCTGAAACGAAAATGCCATTCTGTCTATCTTTCTATATATCAAGCTTTAACACTCTTTAAAAAAAAACAAAGTAAGTAACACAAGGCATGTCACACATTTTCAAAGCCGTTTCCAGTAATAGTCTGTAAGCGGCTCTGCAAATGCGTGTTGATTTGCTCTGGCACCAATTTATTGCAAAATCGCAATATTTGCAATCTCGCCTTGGATATGGTGCAGAAATAATTTCGTCATTTCGTTTAGTTCGGGGGGAGGAGAGAACATACCTGCGTCGGGGTAGAAATGCTGGGTGCAGGTGCCGTTCCGGTAGTCGAATTCGCAGGTGGACTCTCCCTAGAGCCTCGTGCAAGATTCAGATCTTGCGTTTGACAAACGACACCCGCGGACGAGGCTTGATTATGTATATTGGAAGTCGTGCTAGTAGACTGCAATGTTTGCGGGGAACTGGCCGTCGTCACGCTGTTCAGACTGCTCGTGCTGCTGTACCTCGTGCCACCCCGTGAGAGTCCAGTAACGTCAACCTCCGTACTTTCTGAAATTTGTTAAAGAAATTTTGATCAAATAAAAGATTTGATAAAACAAATAAGCTTTGTTTTACGAAATAAAGAAAGGTTGCTTCTACAATATAGAGAATTCTCTTCTCAAACCAGTATAAATAAAAAATCGGAGAAATAAAAATTTATTAAGAGAGTAAAATAGAAAATATTATGTCATGAAGTTTTTTCTCAAAATAAAATTTCCAGGTTTTTTATGTAATCTTTTTTTTTAATATTATCTTGTCAATATCTTGTCATATTTTTTAATGGCATAACATCCGTCTTTAAACTTCAGGTAAAAAAGAGATTGAAATAAATCTTGCAACACAAAGGCGTTTATTCTTGAAAAATCCTGCTATTATGGAATAAAAGGCAGCCTCTCTTTGACATTTATATATACATATATAAATTTTTTTATCTTAACTGAGATGGACAGTAAGCATAAGAAAACGTAAACAAAATCATAAATAATCCCCCACAACTGCACTTTACTAAATTTCTATAAGTTTCTTATTTTTTAATATCACAAATATATCTCACCATTTTTGGTGGTCGTCGCATCCGTCCCGGGATTCTGTTCCAGTAAAAGAGAATTAATGTCGATATGATCCCAACTTGCATTGATTTCTTTCTTCAATGCCAATAATCTCTGTTGAGCTGCGATTTTTTCTCTCGCGAGTCTCTCCATCTCATGTTCATAATCTCGTTCTTTTTTTCGTAATGCCTGCGGCATACAAGAAGAAACATCTCGCATTATTAAAATCTTTCTCTTATAAACATTGCTTTTTACATAACAAACATAATCATCTTTTCTTCCCCTCGATATATATATTACAGAATAGAATATTTATTAAATTATCAAAATTATTGAAAAAATCCAGGATTTTTGCAAACGTTTCCAACATCCAAATAATTATTCGTTATTAATTATATAAGTTTGCATAAGTATTGGACGACATATGTATAACAGGTGTTCTACTTAAATCCACATGGATATCTTCAAAACTATTGCTAACATCAAAAAATGTTTCAGGCAAAAACTGAATGATCGAGAAAGACATAATTTAATGCTAGTAATGTTTTTTTAGAAGTATAGAAGATATGAAGATAGTTTTTTTAATAGAACCATATACTTTTGGATGCATTAATTGATGCAGTTCCTCATTCATAAGGAAGTATTGAAAACATTTTATTACAAATTTTTTTATTTATTTTCTTTCACGTGGAATTAGTTTCTTATTCCCGATTGCGCCGTCGATACATAGGATAACGGATCAATAGTCTTGTATTTTCGACACAAGACTTGTGTTAGACACCTTTGGTATTGACGCCCTAGCCGCTTTTGGCGTCCTAGCGAGATGCATCGTGCGTAACAGTCAACAGCGACGGCGTTAGATGATAAAAGACCGGAGAGCAGCGCATGCTGTACGTGCCGTGCGGCGTGACACCGATGGCCGTGCGGTCACGTGAAGTCGATATAGGTATATAGATAATGCCTCTCGTAGAAAAATGCAACGCGCACAGAGATGGTACGATATACGCGGGAGGACGGAGAGAGCGATCGACAAAGATCTGCGGTACAGAGGAGGGGATGCGGACACCGAAAGGGGATTAAAGAGACAGCGCAAAGATGTTTTACCTTTTCTAGAGATTCTTTTTTCTCTTATGAGAAATATCCACTAATCACTATTTTTGGTATTAAGATCTGTCTCGCGCTTGATTATTATCGAGGGGTAAACCGCTGAGGGCATTGCGGTGTACAGATTTGGGGCATTAGTAGGCATTACTAGGGCACATTAATGGGCATTATATAAAAAATTCACTAGTAATGCCCAAAAATTGTGTACTTTTAGTGTACTTTTAGGGTACTTTTGTGTACTTTGTGTACTTAGTAATGCCCAATTTTGGGCATTACTAGGCATTGGTGTACACAATTTTGGTCAGCGGTTTACCCCTCGATTATTATTTTAAGAAAATTGCGCCTTCCTCAACAAGCAAAAATCTATCTGAGCTTGAGTGGCTCAGTACTCATAAGAACATCCCACAAGAACATCAAATTGGAATCTGGATGGGAAATCCGAGTGTGTTCTCGCATAAAAGGTAACTCTCAACAAAGATCTCCATGAACGATGAGCGATGATGCGATTGCCTGTTATTTCGTATCCCGATGGTTTCCAATAACATGAAAGCGAAGGTAAATTTAAAATGACAACGTGGTCTATTCGAGTTACTTCTGTAAAATAGATTTCAAAATCATACAAATAAAAAAAATCGAATGGAACACGCATATAAATCATGCATTTTACGGGATTAAAACTTGCCTGTATGTATTTGTTCGCTGCATGGAGAATAGAGAGATTCGAAGACTTTTTTTCGTCTTGCGATGGTAGCTGCCTCTTTAAAAGTTCAAAACACTCCTTCAGATGCGCCCTCCGATTTTTCTCCAATTTATTGTGCACTTCCCTGGTACCAGACCGAATCACACATGCTCTATAACGAGAAAATATAAATTATAAAACAATACATAAATAGGAATATAAATAAAAGAATTATTTCTCTTTCTCCTTCTCAATCAGGGTGTTTATTCAAATCATGTAAAAAAAATACCCTAAGAATTCCCGGATTTTCCAGGTATTTTTATTAAAAATTCTAGGTAAAATTAAAGAATATTTTATGCAAATTTTGAAATAAATGTATGTTATTATACGCCCTTTTTAATGTTTCTTCCTCTTATAGTCTTCCACGAGACTATATCTATCCTTTTCTACAATTGGAGCCGCGAAACCTGTAGTATATGGAAGATTCATTATAGTGTAGTAACAGTAAATTCTTTTCTGTATTGTCTTCTACTGTTATCCTGATTTTTTAAATAAAAACTCGCGAATCACACACGAGAATATACGTAAATATATGCGGATGTGTATGCCAAATTTATTGCTAACCAATTGTCGACGTTCTACATCAACAAAAAAATAATTAAAGAAACAATTTTTTCAGAAAGACAGAATTGAAATTTAAAAATAAAATTCCAAAAATTTCCCTGAGTGTTAATAAAATTCCATGAAAATGCCTTGATTCTAAAGAGTAAAAAAGAAATCCCCTGAAAATTCCAAGTATTCCAGGTTTTTCCAGGTAGTAAACGCCCTGTCAACCCTAAATTTATAAATTATTTATAACTAAAGGACGTTCGAGCGTACATCATCTTTTGTTGAAATCTATTAACGTCAAGCTTGATAAATCTTTTTAATTTTTTTCACATGCTATTAACACGTTAACGACGCTATCGAAATATTTTAAAACGCTTGAAATAAACCGTCGCAGGTATAACGCTTTTCTGCATGCTCTATGCGACGCGATCGTGTAACGCCTCGCGTTATCGCCGCGCGATGCAACGCACCGAGCGACGCGTCGTGCACGTGCCATTCACCCTGGACACGTGCACGGCGTAAATAGGTATAGGCCGCCTGTAACGTCGGCGACGGCGTTGCCCGTGCACGGAGAGGAGCGGAGAGAAGAGAAGATGAGGCGAGAACGCGCGAAGCAACAGGCTGACGTATCGACTCGCGATGGAATGTGTCGGTGTCGCCGCGTAACTATGTATCCGTCATAGAGACATTATCACATCTATTTTAGACGAATTCAGACGTAACAGCATTGATATGGCATAATGCAACAAACAAGTATTAATAAGCCTTTTTTCAGCTTGATCCCTAGTCCAATTCTTGATTCTTAGGTCAGTTCTCAGTTTGGTCTTGCAAAACCAGAATATATTACTTTGTGATGCGATTAAAAACAGAATGGCTCAAATTGTTGCCGAAACGTTCGAATCATTTGTAAGGTCATGTAACTAACTGATTAAGTAGTAAAGAACTTTTTACATTCTAATTAACTTGCGCATTTCTTATCGCGCCGCACTCCCATAGTCTTACTTTGATACATTATTATTGCACAGCCACTATTATCTCCGAATTGGCTGGAGCAACAAAATCGGGAATTGAGCAACAAAAGAGCACTAAATTTCTGTATTAGTTTTATTCGATTGTGCTAAAGTGGCTGTGTCAGCTTGATAGACGTTTATTATTAATTAAAAACAGAATTGCCGTATCGTAAAATCACCTAAATGTTGTTACGGAAAATAATCTTCTGGGTTTACAATATCTTTAAAAGAATTGGGAGGACGCGGAAGTAAAGTGAAGAAGAACACAGAAATTAAGCGAGCTTACCCAGTTCGGTGTTTCTTATTGTCGTGACTCGTTTCGACATCGACAACGAGATTGCCCATACTTTGCTGGGATTGATTTGGATTGTGATTTTCCATATAATGATTATGTGTGCTATGATGGTCGCTATGATGATGATGTTGCTGGTGATGCTGTTGCTGCTGATGATGTTGCTGCTGCTGCTGAGGCTGCTGTTGCTGCTGCTGCTGCTGTGGCTGCTGCGAATGATGGTGTGGATGGTGATGATGGTGATGATGAGACATGGAATGGAGCGCAGTCAGCTGAACAGAGTTTGATCCGGTTGATGACGGCGTGACTCTCGTGCTGGAGACCACAGAGGTACCTCGGGAAGCTATCGAAAGACTCATTCTGCTATTCTCCAACGGTTCTTCTTCTGCAACATCATTAGAATCACTTGACTTAAGTCATTAAAAGGCACCCAAAAAGCTTAAAATTTATATTTTTAAGAAATAAATTTTAACAGAAATTTTTATTCGTCTTAGAAAGCTCAGAAAAGATTGTCACAAGATTTCATTTGTAACACAATTCTTTTTTTTATGAGTATAAAACGATTTAGAAATGAGCTCTTCAATTAAAATAAAATATATACACACGTGTATAAAATGCAATAAGATATTTTATTAGAAATTACAGAAAAAAAGCAGTCCAACTTTACATATTATTTATAATATTACATTACTCGAAATCATCGAGGAACGCATCGCCATTCGGAAAGTTCTCGGGACGACACGGTGCTACAGAAGCAAAAATTTTATCGCGGCGGCTTTATCGTACCATCCCGAAACCCTTTCATTCTAGATAGAAGCACATTCATGGAGGCACTACGAATCCTGGCATTCCACAGATGCAGACGACAAAGCTCCCGGCTTGCCATTCTATTCTACGCTCAAGCTTGAATGGCCGCGCTTTCGCCCTAAGATTAGCAGATATTCTCTAGAGTGGCGATGGCTTTGAGCGAGCCAATCCTTTCTCGTCAACAACTTACCTCTCGTATAGAATACCGGAAATTATATCAATAATTCACTTGACCAAGCTTGCACTTTAACGCCAGATATTATTCTATTTCAAATAATATTTATATAAAGTAATTATTAGAAAGATACAATCAGATACGCGATATCATCGTATCGAGTATCAATCGAATACGTAGAGCATAACTTTATCGTATGAGATTTCGTTTTCGAGAAAATCGGTTTTGAAAATCGAACGATGTTCGTCCGTTGTTTTTTAACATAACTAATTTTTAATTATATTATAAATCGCCCAATAAACTTCATAGATATCAGAATACAAATAAACAAAATCAACAGCCTATTTAAAATATTAATAGAAAATAGTTAAAATTACCAAACAAATCATTTGCAAAATACAAAAATCCTCGCAAAAATTGTATTTGTACTTTTTAAAAAATTACATTTCTCGATTTCGTATTAAATTTATCTACGACACAGTTGAAAATTATATAAGTTAAGAAAGAAAAGATTACTAATTCTTAACGTTTGAACTCAACTTTTTCGAGAAACGTAGTTCGCAGGTAACGCCTGTGGAATATCTTCGCATGGAATATTAACACGAGAATATCTTACGCCGTTAAGAATATCGCGCAAATCTTTGAACGGCGATTTACGCGGCTGGATGGGAGAAGATAATTCGCGAACGGCCGCAACGTCTCGCTACCGGGCACGAAGAGCAGCTTCCTCTTTCCCTTCATCCTTCAGCTTCGCTCTATCCACCGTCGCGGCACGATAAATTAGCGCAGCACGTGTACGCACATGCAGCTAACTCATTCATGTGCGAGTCGACTTGGCAGCGGCCGCCCCGTCGCATAGCTCGCGTCTCTTCCTAAATCTATTCCTAACGCACGAAGACGTGCATTTCGTGTGCGTATATCCGCGAGAGAGGACAACAAGAGACCGAGAAACTAACGACTGCATTGCGTACACGCGATATCACTGCCTTCCGAAATTAAACCGCGGATGGTTAATTTCTACAAATATAGCACGCGCCTCTGCCGATTTACGTCGATCCAAGGAAGAGCAGTCGAGAAATCTTCAAAGAGTACTTAACGAATAATTGATCAAACTAACATATTGCGCTATTAATAACATTCAAATATACAGAGAATTCTTCATAATGTTTGGGGCCTTAATTTTAACGGCGGAATTTCACAATTTTACAATTTTTAATTATACCCTTTGTTGTATATCTTCGTGTACCCAAATCTTCGCGAATCAAGATTCTGATAGATTAAAGTGCACTTGAACACGACTTTCATCTATTTGTTATCTTGAAGCTTGCGATTAGTTTACGAGAAACTTTTATTTTAACAATGGATACAATTTCCAGGCTTGCTTTTGCAAAGCAATAATATAATGAAAGGGAAGAAAAAGGGGTCAAGAAATTTCGTTTGCTCGTCTTGGCTCCTTTTTCTTTCTCTTTTATTTTAAGTTTATAACTTGGAAACAATTGACACTTCGATATTTCAGCTAAAAGACAATTTCAAATTTACTAGGTGTCATTAAAAGTCGCGGATTATGAAATATCTTGTGTACAATTAAAATATTATCAGTAATGTAATATTAAGTGTCAGTCTAGTAAACCATCAAGTTGCAAGTTGAGGATACTCCTTGATTCTGAATTTACATAAACTTTTTTCCGACGTTTTATATCGCGAGTTACGCACGGAAAAAAAGTAGCTGCTTAGCTAAAAACTGCGTGTGATAACTAAAATTGCAGTCGTAATATATGGACAGCGAACATCTTAGCTGTGATACCTATTTCATTGCTGTCGTGACTATAAATTTCTAAACTACAGCAAACGTTTTGCTGTTAGAAATTTATAGTCACGACAGCAAACACAATTTAGCAAATCATGATTAGCTATGGTAGCGAAAAATTTTTTTTCCGTGCGGAACATCTTTCGCAAATTCATTCGATCAATTTTCTAGATGCAAAATGCACAAAACGCCATCAGACATTAACAAGTACAAAACGAATTGCCATTCGTTCTCTAGTTTGCAGTAGTAAATTTCGCATCCGGCACATTTGCATGTTCGCTTACGTGCGAGCGGAACCGCGGCGTGATTTTCCTTTCAAATGATATGCCAATCGGTTCAACAGTTCAACTGGATTTTTTTTCGCGAGCCCACGGGTGTCAGTGGTTTATTCGGCGCGAGGAATGTATAATGAATGCTACAGGATAACACCGCATCCGCGCAAAGCCGGGGGCTACTTGAAAAGTATTATTATCGTCGTATCCTACGTGTCTGATTTCTTGAAGATGCGCACGGTACACACCTCGTCCAAACGCATTCCTCAATGCGTTTGAACGAGAACATTCCAAAGTAAAAATTTAAGCGACAACTTGAAAACTTTTGTTTCTCACATTAAAAAATCGTGATGATGAGCGGAAGGGGGAGAACGTTATTAAATATTTTTTTATTATACTAAAATTGCATAACAATGTCATAAATTAGAATTAACGTAAAATCTGTTAAATCGCGTTCTACACGTAAAACTTGTCCAGAGTGATTTCGCTTTATAATTCCAATTTTGTTAATTAATAAGTGTTACATACACTGAGAAAAATCTGATTACATGAACAAGACATATCTCTTTGTAACTAGAACGTGTGATAAACTTAACTATAAGGCTAATATTACATGTGTCGTACGACAAAATTTTTAAACACGTTGATTGGTTGCTGGATAGAGAAATTCTCGAGTCTCTATTTCGTAGCCAATCAACACGCTTGAAAATTTTGTCGTACGACACATGTAATATTACCCTAAGGATTAATATTTTTCAGTCGGATTAATAAAACTTCTAGTTATAAAGGAACGTGCAACCAGAATTCTGGTTAACGTTACCCGCAATGCACTCTAACAGTTTTATTATTGTGCGAGTTAGACGAACACTAATAAAAAATTCTGTTATATTTAACAGGAAGAAATTAATTATGCTCATCCGGTAATTCCAAAAAGAATTCTGATTCGTTCATTTTCCAACAGACATACTAGTTGAATTTAACAGAATTCCAATTAATGCAACCAGATTTTTTTTCAGTGTGGCTCTATTACAATGTTTAATTCTCAGTATGCAACTCCAGCATGCAACAAAAATAACATTACATTACGTGCAACATATTATGTTAACACGGTGATATAAATAAACCATATAAGATACGATGTCGATATTGCATTCATGCATACATCAGACTGTGCGGATATTATCAATCATATCAGTCATCCGAGATACTGAATTAGCATGTATTAATCGACAGTCCGTTAATCAGCGTTGTCCGTGAATGCAGAAATAGATCGGGAATGGGATTTTAAAGAAACTGTCCGCAGTCGACAGTTCAAAAGTCAGACATTCGCAACTCACGACGGATCGTCTATGTCTGGACAATCAGCAAAACTTCTACTTCGCTGGGAAAAATTCCACTCGTGGGAGCAACGTTCGCGAACGCACGTCATTTGCGCTGACGTAACATATGATTTCCTCGTGAGAATGACCGCGTCGGTTAGAACGTCCTTCAGAAAACCGCTCCGTTCTCCTTTTCCTTCCATTTAACGAGAAAGAAATCCGCATGCATTTGTAATCAACATGCGTTCGCGAATAATCCGTACGTTTAAGTAATCGGGTTACAGTGGAACATTGGTTATCGATTAAATGAAACACCATTTACAATGAAACCCATTACTGCAAAGCAATCTGATAAGCTTTCGTAAATTCTGTATGAATATTTGCGCTGTAATTACACAAAATCGAAATGCATCTAACTATATAATTCTTATATTATTAATCCTTCTTGAGATTAAATCTTTCTTCCACATAATAAGCAATATTCAAGCGAATTAATTTGCTGATTTTTTATTATGCGATTTTGGTCGATCCGGATCGATTGTCCGAGAATTTGTCCGTCAGCAATTACGTTAACATACTCATTAGCAAGTCTTTTGCAACGTTTTACGAAGGTTTAACGTGTTCGCGCATGGAAGGGAGGAAGAGAAGGAAGGAAGGGGAAAGTAGAGACGAGAGAAATGTAGTAACCGCCACTCTGCACTTGGCAATAAATAATTAGCGGTAAACAGATCTTGTTTACCGCATTATAAACGCTAGGGAGAACCGTTCACCAATCGCATAACACAAAATATCTCGCTTTATTCACGAGTGTTGGCACAAACACGCTTCTATGAATATCGAGCTCACAATCAGATATAAACAATTTTTTTTCTTTCCTTTTCCTTTGTTTTTTTTTCAACTTGGGTTTTTTTAAAAATCGGTAGTCATTACTGCCTACTGGCGTATAACATAATATTTACATTCCTCGCATTTTCTACGCTTTGCATATCTCATTTCTCGCACGCTCAACTTGATAGTCGCGGAGTATAGGCGCTATTTGACTTGGAAATACTCTACGAACTATAAATAGTCCGATTTCCATATCTTGTATCCGCAGACATACTTCAAATTCATGGCCCTCGACGATTCTCGTCGAAATCACGCCGGCGAATTCGCGCCGTTTTTAGAAAATGCATGCATCACAAAGTGGTGATAAAACAAGCGAAACTTCCAACTGGGAGTAAGATCAAGGATCGTGAAAGTAATGTTTATCCAGACTTATAGCATCCTGTCTCGATAACAAGGAGAGGCAAAAGTCAAAGCAGCCAATTCGAAGAAATAACGACGGAAAAAGACCTGCGATTGCAGCCTTATCAGCGTGAAGTCGACAAGAAATCGAATCTATAAGCGGGAAAATACAATAATCAGATGTTAATCAAAGCCGCGACAGTTTTTGAAATAATACATTGAAGCCGTCGATAGCGAACCGATAATCCGTGCAATAATCCTTCTAATGTCCATTTCCACCAACGTAGATTAACTTTAATCTCGGTTTAACTTAATCTGTATCTTTTTCTAATTCTTAGAACTAGAAATAGATAAAGAGTAAGTTAAACCGAGATTAAAATTAATCTACATTGATAAAAATGGACATAAATGATGAAATTCGCAAAGACGCACTTTCAGGAGCATTACAGATCTATTTATGATATAAATCTAATCTGCAAAAGTCAAGAAATATGAGCTACTTGACTACTTCTGAGAGTATTTTTTTCAAAAGATAGATTTTTCTCTTGAATTAATTTGCTGTAAGAGGAATTAGCGATAGATAGATGAGGTGCAATCACCTAAATTTCACAAACGACACTTTGCTTGGAACGCACGATAGCGCATTACTTCTAACTCGAAAACAACCATCAGTTTAACAAGATTCAATGCGATTCTCGCGGACAACAATTTAACTTTTCAACGCGAGCGCACAGCAGCGCGCGACATTTGCCTGCGAGATGAAATCCGAGAAGTCACACTCTGTCTTCTCATCTCAATAAAATTGAAGACAGTTCGCCGCACAGTAGCAGCCACCTTCTGTCACGTTTTCCGCGCGAATGTTTCACTGCCAGCTTCGACCGAAATATTCGCACAATCCGCGAAAATATACCGTCGACGTGCGTCCATTCCCGCGTGCAACGCGTGATTTTGTGTAGCTCGCGCGAAATATCTCATTTGTAACGGTATGAAAATGCATGCATGCCAATACTCTTCGCTGTTTACTTCGCCAGTGCGAGTGTCGAAGATAATTATAAGCACTGAGTACAGGAGATAAAAACGTCTGTGCAATTCAAGCCCCGCTGCAAAAAGTAACAATTGTAATTATAACTTGTCTTTTTTCGAGGAAGAGTCTTTTATGTATAAACTTGAGTCCGCGAAGAAGTTCTTCTATTTCTTTTCTTACTTTTCACTTCTGCGATATATTCTAAAAGATTTTTAGATATACTTCTTCACATTTTTTTCACATCGAGGAATAGCACGATACTATTCCCTCTAAACATAATCTAAGAAAATGTGCCTAAAAAATTTGTTTACTGTAATAATAATTAATAATACATAAATGAAGATATAAATTTTACATGCCATTTTCCAATAGTTCTCAATAGCGAGCATTTGATTTGAATGAATGACTATTAAGTTAGCATAGTTCAATATCGCATACAATTAAAAGTGGAATGTATGCGCACCTTATCTAGGCTTGCTTCGACTTTTCCGAGGTCGGAACGCTTTTAAAAAACGGCGGTAGACGATATGCGACAAGCGATTAAAGTTTGCCTGTGTCGTGCACATAAATTTTTCGGGGCAATAAAAAAATACGCTATTAAATGCTCTGAGAGAAGTTTTAACGTAGAGCGCGTTTTTAGAGAGTAGAATCACGGCGGGAATCGGTCGCCCGACGAAAGATAAAATTTCAGTAGAGCACCATTTATCAGAATCTTGTTTGCGAAACGATTCAAAATCGAGAGTCAACAGAATAAATCTGGGTGCGAGATCTGATTTCGTGGGAAGATCCCATTTCATCCTTGAAACGGTAGACGCTCTAGCGTCCACAAAGCCTGGTTTCCAAAGCTATTTCCTTTAGAAAAGTAAGGGCTGATCGTATATACCAGACACACCACGCGACAGAATTGGATATTTCGGATAAATCGAAGTTCTATTCGATATTTTTCGCAATAAGTTCTTTACGGCAGTTTAACGTCCATTTCCTCCAATGTAGATTAACTTTAATCTCGGTTCAACTTACTTTTTATCTTTTTCTAGTTCTAAGAATTAGAAAGAGATCAAGAGAGTAAGTTAAACCGAGATTAACCACTTCACTGGTGGACCCGAAATCAACGTTTTGTGCCAAAACTGGTGAGAGCAAATAATTTCATTTTTTACATGGAAGCTTATCTGTCAAGGGTTTTTTGGCTCACTGATGACGAATCCAGGATCGAAATTTCAAAATTCATAATGGCGGATCTAATATGGCGGCTTCAAGTGGCTAACTTTGATATTCCATTGTGGATACATATCAAACTCGGTATGTGCATATTTTTTCGGTCCCTGATGACGAATTCAGAGTCGAAATTTCAAAATTCAAGCGGGGTATTTTTTTCGCTTTCGAGCTGTACTTCGGCTCACCGTCTCGGAAACCGTTCAAAGAGAGCATTTTCGGGAGCCATATTAACTAAACGATGACGAATTTGTAGTGAGCCCAGATTCCGATTCAGCGACCCAAAAAACTCTAGGATACCAAGTTTTATCCAGATCCATCGAAATTTATCGGAGTTATTCAATGTGCGCATATATGTGTCATTACCAGTTTTGGCACGTAAATTTTAGGCGCATATATGCGTCATTATCAGTGAACTGATTAAAGTTAATCTACATTGGTGAAAATGGGCATAAAATATCCTTATTAGTATTACTGTTATTAAATTGATTATCAATTTAATCTAACGTGAGATTACTAGTTTCAGCTTTAACTAAAAAAAGACTGCGTTTCAAGACTGAAATCGAAAATCTGCACATAGTTGGCTGAGCTACGAAATGTAAATTCACGCAATAAAATATTAGGCAAAAAAGATCCAGCCCGACCGAAAATAGTCTATATTTCTATATTGTGTTAGTCACACATATCGGTGTATATTTACTTATTAATGTTAATAATCCATCTGTTAGATCAGTTCGATTGAATCGAAGATTTGACCGTCCTAATATTTCGGACGTTCAAGGAAAGTTCAGCGCAAACGAAAAGTAATTAGATTCTTTTCATTTTATACGTGAAATAAAGTCGAACGGTTGAATCTGTTCGAATATACCTTTAGGTCACAACAATCTAATTAAATAAGATTCGTAATGTTCAATTTGTTTCGAAAATTCGGAGCACAAATTAATTACTTTAAATTTCATGAAGGCTTGGTTCGGCGATATGTGGAGAGGAGAGAGAGAGAGGGGGGGGGGCACGCGCGCGCGCGCTTTTGTGACATTTAAGGCTCAGACACAATGAAAGGAATAAGGAACAAGGAATTAAACATAGGGAATTGGGATGTGGAAGAAGGAAGAAGGAAGATATTTTCCTTCTTCCTTCTTCCACATCCCAATTCTCTATGTTTAATTCCTTGTTCCTTATTCCTCTCATTGTGTCTGAGCCCTTAAACATTAGCGCCCTTACAATTTTTTCAGGGGGGAGGGGGGCAGAGTGTAAATATACACTGCCGTCGAAAAGTTTCCGGATAAAGGTATAAGTCGCGAAAAATTGTAGTAAAGCGCCTATTATTATAAGAAAAATGAGCCAATTTTATTCAACTAGTGAGAAACGAAAGAAACTTTATAAATTTAAGCCAATTTTAGTTCACAACTTTCATACTTTCTTTTCATCGAAGAAACCACCTTTGATAGACAACACTTTTTTAAATTTAGTTACAGGCCTTGTCCGGAAACTTTTCGACGGCAGTGTACTTAGGAGCACCATTTTTCTTCAGGTTGTGAAGAACTGAGGGTTAAGAAATAAGATACTTCATTTGGTATAAATAAAACGATGAAAAATAATTATTCAGAAAAGGCAAATTTCAATCATAAAATCATTCTAAATTGAAAAAATTAAAATCCAGGCGGGGTATACGCCCCCCTTACCCCCCCCCCCGCCCTCATAAGCGCCCCTGGATTAAAATAATGTCCATTTCTACCAATGTAGATTAACTTTAATCTCGGTTTAACCTACTCTCTATCTTTTTCTTATTCTTAGAACTAGAAGAAGATAAAAAGTAAGTTGAACGGAGATTAAAGTTAGGGCCATGGCACACAAAAAAAAAGCGTACGCAGTAAAACTTTGAAACTTGAGCGAATCGACCAATCATAAGCTTTGAGTTTTTAAGATGGCGTTCGTAAGTCTCGATTGCGATTGGTCGATTCGCTCAAGTTTAAAAGTCTTACTGCGTACGTTTTCTTTGTGTGCCATGGCCCTTAATCTACATTGGTTGAAATGACTGGACGTAAGACATTTCAGGACGCACGCGGAAGGGACCTCACCGAGCAGGTAGTGCCGTATCCATTTTTTCTTCGGCGGGGGCGGCGTCCAATCGCTACTGTGTCGCGGCGGTTCGCCGCCGTTGACGATGTCGATTATACCGACGACCCGCGTCGGCGCCGGTGGATTATTCGCGTCCGTCAGGTCGCTCACATTGTTGTTCGTCTCGGCGACGACGTCGACGACGGCGTTCAGGCTCGCGCGCGATTGCATTACCGGCGACGTGATACCGTCTGGCAGCAGGAGAACACCCATCTTCCTGAGCCGCGCGGACCGAAACCTTCCGTTTAAGCTGCTCTCCGTTCAAGCTTTCACTCCGGGGAAAATCGATCGGCCGGACGCTATATCCGCCTCTTCGCCGCTCTCGCGAACATCGATGTCGTCATCGATGATGTCGTCGTCGTCGCCGAATCGTTCGATTTCACGACGGCCGATAACGCCGTCACTGTCCCACGTCGAGCGAGTCTATCCAGGACGTGGACGGGAAGGCCGCGCGGAGAAACTGTCGCGGGAATGCGAAACGCGCGACGTGGAGAGAGGCCCGACGTCGCGGTGCCGTGGTGACGGTGACGATTACAGTTACGGCGGCGATCGCGACGGAGAAGGGAGGATACGACAAGGGCTAACGACGGCGGACTCGTTGGCGCGCTAGGAAAAAGCCAAACTTTCGAAAGCCGTTCGCCGCGAAGTGGCGAGTCCGCTCGAGCGATTTCGAGGGTCGCACCGCTGATCCTCCACCTCATTCCTCGGGGATGATCCTCGAAGGAATATCTCTCAACGCGAATTTCCCGATGAAAATTGCGCCCATGTCGAGGTCGATTGGCCGAGTCATTTATACATCTCACGCGTTATATTGTCTGAAACGAAACGGGACTCTCGAGAAGCGAAGTTTGCAAGTTACGGAAAGAGATTGTGGCGGGGAGGAACAGGCATCAGTCTCAACCGATCTCGCACTTTACGCCACTCGCGACTCTACGAATCGCAATTGGCAATGCATGCCGTACATGGTCGTTCCAACTCGTGATCGCGACCCGCCTGTACCTCCACGAATGTCAGTCAGCTGTTCCCGGACCCGGGACCCCGTTCCGGGTTCGGCGATCGCGACCGATCGATCGCGGCGATCGAGTTAAAACTCGTACCGCGTGAGTCGCGGGCACCGACTGAAATCTAAACTTGCGTGCCGCCGCCTGCAGCCCGAGGATGACGTCCTCGTGCCTCCCTTCTCGCCGAGACCAGCGGTGGTGGCGGTAGCAGTAACGGCGGCGGCGGCGGCAACTCCCCCTCCTATCCCTTCCTCGTCGGTGACATCCCCGTCTTCGCGGGAATCGCCTCCAGTCGTCACCCGGCGCGATCACTCTGTCCTTATCGCGCGAAGGACTTCTTCCGTAGCGACGCCGACACGTTGGCACCCGAGATAACTCCGAAGCCCGTCCAGTCGCGCACGTTCTATCTGGGGCACTGCAGCGATCTCCAGTGCCGGATTTATCTACGGGCACGCGCCTCCGTAACAAATTTTCGATAAACCTTGTATTTTCCAAGAAAAAAAATTCCGACGCACATAAATCTCCTCTATCACGAAACGTTTCACATTGCATTCCGAAATTATTAATTAATAGATTGTAAAATTTACAAAATTATTATTAGGCACCGAGAACCGCCAATGACCGACATTTGGCCTATTTCATATTTATATTTATTGAATAATTTATCGAATTGATAAAGACGCCCGTCCCGGATAGAGCAGGGACGTCCAAATTCGAACCTTGGCTGAGGTGATATCTTTCGCAATAAGTTCCTTATACACAGAGTTTTAAGATCCTTATTAGTATTATTACTATTATTAAA
The DNA here is from genome assembly GCA_003063835.1 of Aphaenogaster floridana. Taxonomy (NCBI): domain Eukaryota; kingdom Metazoa; phylum Arthropoda; class Insecta; order Hymenoptera; family Formicidae; genus Aphaenogaster; species Aphaenogaster floridana. Next base: position 16,242 of record NJRP01000239.1, on the reverse strand, counting down.
TTTTGATTATGAATTTAATCCAACGTGATATTACTTTTTCCAGCTTTAGCTAAAAAGACTGCGTTTTCAAGACCGAAAAGTAATCGGTGCTATGAAATGTATGTAAACTCAGGCAATACAATATTATTAGGCAAATAAGATCCAGCCCGACCGAAAATAGTCTACATTTCTATATATTAATTATTTAACATCCATTGTCACCTTTAATTCACGACGCAATTTTGAATAATTAATAACAATGCGAAATATACTCACCATCGATAATCAGCATCTTTTCTTCACAGAAGAGATCGTCTGACTCTGTGCGTTCTCTTTTGCATTTGGCACCTGGGAACACAGAAATCGTTTGTTTGTTAAATATTATATTTTATCAATAAATAATTTAAAAATTGCAAAGGCGTATATACCCTAACAGCACACGTAGATTCTGAGAATGTTCGGAGGATATCGCTAATATATAGGATATTATACACTGTAAAAAAAGATGTAATATTACTTCACTATTTATGATGGAAACTTACAGAATCACGTATTTTCACAATAATAATTGTTGTAAAAATACATGATTTTGTTACGTTTCCGTTATAAATAATGTGACTTTTACACTTATTTACATATAATTTTTACACTTGTTCCTGTAATTTTACATACTTTTTTTACAGTGTAGGGAAGTTCTCAGTATATTAACCCTCAATACCCACACTTCAAAAAAGTCCCTATCTACACCTACTCGGGTATTCCTAACCCGCGTTTTCTCTTGCTTGTATCTCGGGTTGTAATGCATCGATTTTTATTAATTTTTTTTTAAATCAATAGTTTAAAGACTGAAAAAAAAGAATATTCGGGTGAGAAAGTCAAAAAAGTCGTAGCAAAAAAGATATTTTGCAATAAAGTAAAGAGGAATCGGAAAAAATGCCGCAACTTTGAAAATCGTCCGGGTTACGCTAACCCAGTGTGGGTACTGAGGGTTAAGTATATTCTTAGTACATTCTATGGATGTACGGAATATTATGTGCTGTTAGGGTACTGCTCGCAAAATTAAGCAGAAACCGTAAAGATAATATAACTCCAGAATAAGGAGTTATATTATCGGCTATTCAATTCAAGTCAAATTTTATTTTTTTTTGCATGTTCTATACACATCTCAAAATACAAATCCCATATAGCACATGATATTCTGAGAATATTCTAAAAATATTCTCGAATATTCTAGAATATTCTTACAATATTCTCAGAATATCATGTGCTATATGGAATCTCTAAAATTTTTTCTTGTATCCAATACAGATAAGTAAATGCTAATATGTCCTAACTTGTCAAATCATCTCTTTTTTAGATTCTTTCGTTTACGCGTATACGTAACAATCATTACTCGGCTGAAGTTATTTTTTTCTTTTCCCCCCGATGATAAGAACATCAAGGCGAATACACGCACAAGCGTACAAGCGTAGATGGCGCATCTTCTCGCACGTATTTCCACACCTCGTCCTCCCATCTATCCCAGATTTTCGCGAGGGCATTTCATGGTAAAGGCGACCGGTGAATCCACAGGTCGATAAGGTATGAAAAATTGAAAGAAGCGCGTCTCCACGTGCTAGATTGGGGGATAGGTGAGGAGAATCCCCTAGAAAGGTCCGGAGATCGCGACGGGTGGGGGGCTGCAACCGAGTGGTGGGGGTCGCACGAGCGTGTAACAGGCACGAGGTGGGGAGGTCACCCAAACTCGCCGGAGCAGCTCTGTCTCGCTTCAATTCGCTCGCCCGCCGCCCCTCGTCCACCCGCGAAGGAGCCGGCAACGTCGCAGATTGATCAGGACGCCACGCGGCCGTTACGCGCGGTGGGGGTTTAGCCGGGGACGACGCGCATGCGCGTTCCAGCCAGCCGATTTGTCCGCGTGTTCACCGGTCGTTGCTGACTGCGCTCCCACACTTTCCTTCTATCACTCACCGTCTCAAAATACATACGCGTACGTAATTCATTGTTACAAAATAAAATTTTCTAAAAATGAAATTGATTTTATCATTGACGTCTACTTTACCGCGATGTGCAGTGTAGTACTTATATCCTGTCGATTCTTTCGAAATAAAAATTCGTCCTTTTTTTAAAACTATAATATAATTATATATAAATTAATCTTTAACCTCCGCGAACTAAAAGCTTGGATTTTTATTTCATTTAAACTGGACAAAAACTTGACTAGACTAGGAAATTAAATTCGTCAAAATCTATGTCACAACCTAATTTATCTAATCTGACAAGTATCGCTTGCAAAACGTACAGGCTCTGCTGATGAAGATTATAAATAACAAATTTGAAAAAACGATTCAAGAATCTCATAAAAATATATACATATCAGATTTTAACATGATTTTTTACGTAAACGTTTCGTAACGATTAGCAACTACACAGTACATGTGTGATAATAAAAAAATTAAAAAGCTCAGAAATCCGTGGAAGGATTTAATTGCACGTTTCTAAACAAATAAATGGAGCGAGCTGAGAATGACGCCGGAAATCGTGTAATTTCTCTCTCGCAGAGACGGCGTTCGCATAGCGCGGCGTAAAATAAGGGGGGAAAACAGTCGCATTACGACGTTATAAAGTGGAATTGCATCCTTCAGCCGCGTGCACGATAGATGGTCTTAAATGGTCGTTTAACACACGTTGCCTGTTACATCAGGTATAATCACGCACCGTCGTGCCGGCGCAGCACGCGCATCAGGATAACAGACCGGATGCGCCAAGATAGAGAGCGAATTACGACGTTTAAACCATCCGCGTTACGACCAGAGTTTGCGCGTGCGAGCGACACTCGCACAAAACTTTTCCGTTCCAAATGAGAAAGAGATCTCACGAGCCGCACCAAGCTCTCTATATGCGCAATTCATAAAATAGAAATACACCGTTCGTGAAATATTCGCTCCCTACACCCGCTTGTTAACTTCAATGGACAAATAATCCCTCCCGGGGGTGTCTATACAAAAATATCGAAAGATTAAAGAAACAGATGGAGAAAGAGAGAGACGGAAAGAGAGAGAAAGAGAGAGAGCATAACAGCTGCGCGCACGAGTAGATGGCGCGCTCATGAATGAAGCGCGAGTGGCCACCGCGCCGTAGTTTCAGAGTCAGTGACCGGATCGTCCCCTACCCCCTCCCCCCCTCTCGCACTCTTTCCCTCCTCGTGTAGCGACGTGAACACGCGCGCGATACCCGGGTTTACCACCACCATCACCGTCACTACCACCGCCATTACCCCCCCGCGCCACCATGCGTCGCCGCATCGCCTCTACGGTCACCATCGGTTTCCCGCCCCCCCCCTCCCCCTCTCCCACCCGTCATCCCTAAGTTTCGCGCCGCTTCACCTTTCCCTCCCCGCATATACCCGTGACGATTCGACCTCGTCGGATACCTACGGCACTTCTCCGTTCCCCCCATCCGAGTCGCCCAACTTCCGCCACCCTCCGAGATCCCTCCCCCCCCCTTCCTTTCTCGTCGCTCATAACTCCACTCTCGCCCTCCTTCTCCCTCTTTCTCTCTCGCTCTCCTTCTCTCTCTCTCTCCCTCTCTCTCTTTGTCTACGCTCCGCATGCAAGTGGTTCGAACGCGCGCGCACGTTGATTCCGCCACGAGCAAAAAGATGCGAGGCGCACGGCGAGTCAGTCGAATCCTTTGCGCTTCTTCGTGCTGTTCTCTCCTCCGCCGCCGCCTCTCCCCCCCCCACCTCTCCCTCCGCCATCCTTCGTCGTCATCCAGCGGAGCAGACCTAAAGCCTGGCTCTCCCCTCTCACATATCTCGTTTTCTTTGTCTCCCCTCGTAACCCCCTGTAAATACTCACCTTTATCCGCGATGCACTTTCGCGCGTGTCTAGCTATATCACGGGAAAGGGGAAAATTCCGTTGTCCTCGGTGCTCTCGGGGAAAAATGTAGTTAAGTCGCGATTAGTTGGCGATTGTATCTTGGAACGCGAGATTAACGTTGGAATGACAGGTCGCACGTCGCACGCTCGTACTCGCGATAATATTATCGCATTGCAGGACTACTTTTCAAGAAATCTTCAGAGAGAGAGAGAGAGAGAGAGAAAGCGACGTTAATCGCGTGTGTCATCGCGTTTCATGTACGTCTGGATAGCTTTTCTCGTCTCGCAGGAGTGGCAACTAGTTAAGTCAACTTGGGAAAACCAACCGAAGGGACAGGACGCCAATGATTTGGCTGACGCTCAGGGGAGATACGGTCAGCCAATTGACCGATAGGCTATATCTAGGCTGCGTTCGAAAACATCACCCGAGTGCACCTATATAGCCATTTTAGCCTTGTTGTTCACCGAATGTTAAACAAAGATAAAATGATACATGGGTGCACTCGGGTGACGTTTTCGAACGCAGCCCCGCGGGCACAGCTGGCACTAGTCGCACAAAACTAACGTTTATAACATTTTGTAACTATATTTCCGATTTCGCGACGGTAAAACGAAAGACGCGGAGCACCTTCAGGAACGGAGCCAATGCAAGGCCAAGGTAGGCCGGCTCTCGTTCTGAAGAGCACGTCGGATGACGTGCTGGGTTCGTCTTCGTTACTTTCTCCCCATGTTCGTCACGGTTGAGAAACACTGCCACGAGGTAAATCATACCTAATTTGGAGGCGGTGAACGCGTGGTCATCGCACGCAACTGCGCGTGCCAGTGCTTCTCACTCGAAGCAGACGCGATTGTCAACGCGTGTGTTATTATTTTCGTCATGTTTATGTGAGACCGTGGGAGAGGCGATATATTTATTATTTCCCCTAATCAGGAGACTTCGCTTCGCTAATATCTCGCGACAAAGCTATATCGTAACTGAAATTTGGAGCAAAAATGTCTTTCACCAAAAACTGATCGAATCATATACGTGCGAGTATCGTTTCAAAAAGATGACGTACGTATGTATCTGTTTAATCTGATTTAATCCCGGAAACTCAGAATTTTATCATTCACAGAAGAAAGATTATGGTACAGATTAACAGATACGTCTTTCGAAAGAGAGATTGTGCGTGCAATTTCGCATTATACAATTCCTTGTATCGATGTCATCGATTTCTGTATCTAATCTAATCAAAGAGAAGCGAGGATAGAGCGTTACCTTCCACATTGTGATTTTTATTCACGGATATGATAAAAGGGCACGCGTATGTCTGCTTAACGCAAACGCAATTTTAATCGGACAACATCGCCTGAGCGTATATCGCTTATGCGTTCCTTTTAAAGCCTCTCCGTCTTATTATCGGGAAAAAGATAAAGATAACATCTTGCAGACACAACAGTGCACATTTTGCACATTCGCCCATTTTGGCGTGTTGAATTTCGTCGCAAAATGACTCAATCGATATTTCTGTGTCTCGAGAAGGGGACCGTTAATTGTTATCAGCAGATTACTCACTACGTCCACGAGACTACTGCCACGGCATAAAAATATAATGTAAGCAATTGTCGCGCATGATAATGCAATGGCGCAACAAAACGCGTATTCGTTATTATCGACGTTTGCGAGAAAAAGCATAGTGCAGTTGAAACAGACCACGTATACTCGCGCGCAGATTTAATATTAACACATTGACAACTACGTCATACGCGTCAGACCCTTCTACGTAGGGGAGATTCCCTAAATATGGACCGGTCGGATAATATAGATTACCGTTGTTTTTAAAAACCTACTGTAGCTAACAATGTGAAACTAAATCGTTTTTGTTTGGTTTTTTGTTTTTTTGTGAAGAAAATTTTATGTTTTTGTGTTATTTAATAGTTATAAGACTGATTAAGATAAACGAGGCTGATTACATAGCATTTAATAAAAATTTATTTCAAAAAAACCTTATGATGGTCCATATCTGAGGAATTTACTCTACAATATTTTAATCTAAAATGATGACAAAAGAAATTAATTATAAAAGTAAACGCGTTTGGCTTTTTGGGAATTTTTCATGAAATTAAGTTTGTCATTTATACGCGAACAATATGGCGATGTACAAATATGTTAAGACAGTGGTTTTACACAAAACTATTTTTCTGATTGCAACGCAACGTAGCGCCATTGCATCTCATCGTAACAGCGCGTCGTAAAAGGTCGCCGGAAAAGCGGCGCGTGGTACTCACCACGTGGCTCGCTAGAGGCATAAGCGTGATTGGAGTGGGTCGGCGCAGGCGCAAACGAATGCTGGTCGCAGGAGGAAGAGGAGGAGGAGGTGCTCGCCAGGCGCTCCCGCTTCTTCTCTTCCTGTTCGACATAGTAGGCCGCTTGTAGTAACGTTTCCAGGCTCATCCTGCGGCCGGTTTGCTGCTCTATCCCAATGGGCGTAGAGGGAAGGGAAACGCGCTGGTGATGATGGCGGCGTTGCTGCGGCTGCTGTTGCGGCTGCTGCTGCTGCTGTTGCTGCTGCTGTTGCTGTTCCGACAAGTCTCTGTACTCACGAACACCCGCTGAATCGCCGTTCTGACTCCGCCGCATCGAACCACCGGCGTCGCGGCAGCCACAGCCACAGACACCGACGCTGCAGCCGCAGCCGCCGTTGGCTCCGGACGCCGGCGATGAATCGGCAGGAGCGAGTCGCGAGCCCGACTCCCGAGTCCCGGCCCCCTGCCCTCACCCAGCCTCCTTCGCGGCTGCCGCTGCTGACCGCTAAGTGCGGGGGGGAAAAAAAAACGAGTCGTTAGTAAACAGGCATATTACTTCTATCGATAGTATCAGATAAGAGTAACGATTTTTTCTCAATGACATTTAAAAGTCCTCTCGCTAAATATTCAGTCGGGCGCGATAACTTTTCGGAGCGAGATAGCGAATGGGGAGGGGGAGAGAGAGAGAGAGAGAGAGAGAGAGAGAGAGAGAGAAAGAGAGAGAAATATTACTGTCACGTAGTTTTTATCGTCAAATTCAAGAGGAAAAAAATGAAGAGAGTCTCGATATACATATATATATATATATATATATATATATAAATCAAGATTCTTGATTTATTTATTTTCCTCTTGAATTTATATATATATATATATTCAAGAGGAAAATAAATTCAAATTCAAGAGGAAAAAAATATATATATATATTTCCTCTTGAATATATATATATATATATTCACAAGAGGAAATATATATATATATATATATATATATATAGTTTTGTTTGGAGCCCGTTGGGCTGGACGATGTTATCGGGCTTATCTAGAGGGTGTCGTGGACGTCGCGGACACGGCCGGTGTGTCTACGACGTACGTCACGTGACGTACACGCGTGACGTAACGCAGTCGCGCGGGAAGCCTTTCCATCCCCACCCCCCGGCCACCCACTCACGCCGCTCTTGCAACAGCGCATCAGACGGAGCGCGCCGCGCAGGCGCGTCGCGGCTCTTTTTTCCTGCAGCGCAGAACGACAGCACGTATCCCCAAGCCTGCTGGAGCATCGGGAATCGAGCAGGCTGCTCAAAAAAGGTGAGGATGCTCCGGGATAGCTGCATTCGCGTAAACGACGTGGATTCGACACTTCGAGGATCACTTTTCAGGCGCATCCGCGCGCATACCGATTTCCGATAAATGATCAAAGCTACACGAGGCAAAGCGATTCCATCTCCCTCATCCCGAACAGATCCCCACGCCGCGTTTCGCTATTCGATTTTTCTATCTCGAAACAGTTAAATTCTCGCGCGATTTTATTTTATAAATCCCGATCGATCAACAGAGGATGGCCGTATATCGCGCTCCGTAATCGCGGCCGATCGGAAATCGACAATTCACGGGATCGTGCAAACATAGCGGCGCTCTCGCGGATCGCCTTGTTCCCCCGCCACTCGAACGTGCGTGGTGAAGAAAAAAAGAAAGGGGAGACCGGCAGTGGCGTCTCGTTACGTGGCGTTTGCGTGCGCGAAAACGGCCACGAGAATGCACACGGCTGTATCGGCGCAAGAAATCATATAATCTTTACCACAAAAAAAAAATAAAAGAAAAGAGAGGAAGAAAATTTATGTCCCTCGCGAACAATAAATGGTACCACGGCAGACATTTATCGAGGCGGTGAAACTTCGCTGTATAAAGTACCGAGTAGATGCAAGAACGAAGAAGATAATAATTCCCAAAAGTATACGCAAATAGCCCGAGAGTCAAAATTAGATCAAGAAAAAATAACGAGGAAAGTACAGAAAGTAAAGAAAAAGTAGAAAAGCCGTTAAGATCGGCGGAACAAAATGAAGCTTTCAGACTCGGTGCGCCGATTTGAAAGCCAGGTATACCTCGGGATTCGCGAAAGCGGACGACGTCGGCGACGCGCGGTCGCGCTCGCATTCTCCGCGGGAGACGCGCGGGGTCGGCACGCGAAAATAGTGGAGGGAGCGGACGCGCGGAACGGAACGGAGCGGAGCAGCGCGGCGCGGAGCAGCGCGGCGCGACGGAATGATTCGCGACGATTAGCCAGCGGCATCGGAGGTGCCGTCATCATCTTCATCTTCATCATCATCATCATCGTCATCAGTGGCAGCAACAGCGACAAGCGAGACGTGCGCACACGAGGCTCGAACGGCGCGCGTCCTCGCGAAAACTCGAGGGAGCGTGCGAGCTCCAAAAATTGACAAAGCGACACGCACGTTAGAACGGTCGACGACGCACGCAACGCCGGCCAATCGCGACGCTCGCGGCCCGTGACGTCGCCGGCTGGACGTCGCGCCATTGGCTGACTCTATTATGGCACGGAAAACACGCCACGCAACCATCTCTATACACATGTTAATTAAATAGGCGCTAGTAACGGAGATAATGGTTCTCCGAGGCTCGCCCGCGCTCGCGCTCCGTCACTCTCTCGCTCACTCATTCTCTCTCTCTCTCTCTCTCTCTCTCTTTCTGTCTCTCTCTCGGGCCGTCTCTTTCTCTCACGCGCCCGCTGCCTCCCGCCCCGCTCCCTGTCGGCTCTCTCTCTCAAACGGGCGTGGTGGTTCGAGCGAGTGAGAAAGGTATACTCGGAGATAAATAGAGATAGAAAGAAAAGAGATAGAAAGGGCTATACCTCCGCCAAAACTTACAGATTGAAACACGTTGTGTCCTGAGCCGCACGTTCCGTGCACGCACGCACGCACGCACACACACACACACACACACACAAACACACACACTGGCCAGGTACAACACTACAGAGCGGTGGACGGACAATCGTGTCGGTCGTTCTCTAGTCCCCGCTCTAAACTCACTCTCCTAGTCTGAAAACGATCGGCGATCCTGTCAGCGCGCGTGGTCTCGGCCGTGTCGGATCGGGGGATTCCTGCTAAGCGCGGCCCGACGACGAGCGGCGGAATCGACGCGAGAGAAAAATGCCCGCGATCGCAGGCGCGACCGCGCCACGAGCCGACCGTTTCGGAGCGCGCGGCGAAACGCGGGTTATAACCTGATCGATCTGGCGCGTGGCGGTGGCATTTTACAAGTGCTGAAAACCACTGCGCATCAAACTGCCATGCTTGCTCGGCCACGATTCACGTGTCCGGGCGCCGTGGCGCGGGCCAATCGTCGCGCGGCTCGTGACGTCACCCGGCTGTATCGACGAATGAGCGCGGCCCATGTGACGCAGCAGTCCCGCTGGGCGTGTGAGACAAGTATCGCCGAGCGCCTGCCTTCCACGAGTCGTTCACTCGCTCCGTCGATCGGTCGTCGTCGTCGCCGTCGTCGTCGTTGCCGTCGTCGTCGTCGTCACCGTCGCCGTCGCCCTCGTCGTCATGGTGCGTATCGCCGGTCACTCGTCGGAACCCGCGCACTCCGCGTATCGGCCGACCGTTCCTCAGCGTCGCGTTTACCTCACCGTGAACGCGACACGCCGCCCCGCGTCGCGCTGTACGGAACGTTCTTCCCTTCCTGCACGTCGCGCGAGCTCGGTAGGCGTACGAGCACCCAGGCACGTACGCGGAACGCGAGGGAACGACTCCGCGGAGCACACCCGACACCCGGCTCGCCCGGGCAAACACTCGCGCTCCGATCGCGGCGGCGGCGGCGTCACCCTCCGCCACCTTTTGTTACGTTCCTTCTCTGTCACATGGATCGACGCCGCGCGAGCGCGAGCGCGAGCGCTGTTGCCGCTTCTACCCGTCTGCTCCGTCTGCTGGACGGAGCTACGCTCTATTGTTTACTTTCGCCAGTGCGCGCGCGTCATGCGCCCACGAGGTCGTGAGAGGCTACCGAGGTGCGAGGTGACCGCGGCTGCCGGAGCAAGCTCGCGTTTATCTTTTTTCTCGGTTTTCTTTTTTTGCTAACGCGAACGCTTATTAATTAACGTCAATTAATTATGATCTTACTCGAAAAACTTGGGAAAAATCGACGAGTCTCATCTGAAGGAGCGCAAATATGTGGGAAATGTAGGATTTTTGTTCTTCGTGGCTAAACTTTTCATACCTTCCATCTCTCCTCCTTTTCTCTCCACGTCTAATTTTAAACGTCTTTTTAGGCCCTTTTTTGCAAAGATGTCCTTAAGACATCTTTTAGACGTCTTATGTCCCGATTTTGGACTTTGTGTTGTCTGGGTATACCTGTTTCATTTTGAGTGCACAGAAAGTATGACATGGTGCAGCTACGAAGAACAGATTTTATACAAAGTATACCGAAGACAAAGGGATTGACAAAAAGTGACATATATATGATGACAATTATGTTTGAAATAAATTCTCATAAAACAAACATGAAAATAGATAAATTGATTTTTTAAACATGCCAGAATAAATAACTTGATTTAAAATATATATCTTTATTTCAATTTAAATCATAAAGATTAGTACATATTCAATATTTTTATATATTGAACAAATTGATTGCAATATCACATATTGCGCATACTATAAAAATCTTTTGGAAAAATTGTGTATTTACACAGCTCCATGACTGACATTTGCATATAGTTTTGAATAAACTAATAATACGTACTTTAAAAATATCTATTGATTTATCAAACTATGATTTTAACTTCTACTTTTATATACAACCTTTGTAATGAGTTTTTTCAAAAAACATCCCTATATATATAATATATATATGCTTAACAACATATATTATTGATATTTACTTATATGAAAATCCTATTGTCATTAAGTTATTATACAGTACAAGTTCATTTAGGAAGAGGAGTGGATTTTGAAATATAATAAAGTGCTCTATCTACCTACTTTACCATACTTCATAACCTAATCCCTCTTTTTTTCAAAATTTATAGTTTTTCTCATCGCTGATATATTAATTGTCACATACTCTAATATAACGGATTTTATATATGTGTATATAGCTGAAGATATATAAATGTACAATATAAGATTTGTGACAAGAATCTCTTTCTTTGGGAAGATAGGAATATGAGCATTAATTTCATATATAGTTTGAATTATCACTTGAATATTTATGCAATTATATTAACATGTATCTTTAACTCAGATTCTGATAAATCTGCTTTCTTGAATCCATACTACATTTAAAATATAATTTGATTCCAAGATATTAAAGATTTGTAATAAATTTTGTTTGATTTGTATACTAATTTCATACAGAAATGTATCAATCTGTAATGTGTGCTTTAAGACAAATTTATTTATGCAAAAATTGTGTGACTAGATTTTACATAAAGTATTATATATTGTCTAATGGAAATTAATATAAAAACGGATTTCTGAAAACGTATCTTTACACATAGTACTAACTTGGAATATTTTTACATTCTGCAAAAATAAGATTGTTAACAATACATGTTAATATTACATATATATTCTATATTATGTAATAAGTATGTCATAAAGTACTGTAGCTATTTAAAGAAATACATATTTTTTGTAATTAAATATATTATTGTTTTGGATATAGAGAACAAAGATTTAAATAATTTTTATAATAAAATGGTTATTTTATCACATTGTCATATGTGATACTAACATATATTGTTACATCATAAAACTTATAATATTTAAAAATATCAGAAAATATTCATTTCCTGATTTAAAATTTAAATATTTTACACAAAATTCTTTGCTATTCTAGTTTCAATCAATATACTAATTAATTATATTAAAACCAAAGCCAAGACAATCTTACATAGATATAAATTTTAGTAAAAATCTGGTCAATCCGAGTATTATTTATCTACTGTATTTCAATCTCAGAAAAAATTTCTATGTTTTGAATATTTTATAATTATATCTGTCTGATATATTTTGTTAGGACCTGGAGATTCTGATAGCAGTAAATTTAACTAGAGTAGTTTAACAAAGCAATAGTTATCTACTTAAATTACTAACATATAGGTGTTTTAATTCTGTCTTTGCTGTATTTTCAAAAAGTGCCGCGCGATTCTGGCCCTCTCCCTTCTTTACCCAATGCCCATAGACACGAAACGCGCAGCCATCAATCACCTGAAAATAATTATTAAAAGTATTCTTAATAAACGCATTATTCATACTTGATGAATTTCAATCAATCATACTTAGTCTTAGAATATTATTAGAAGGCTTTGAATCATCATAAAACCCTACCAATATTTTCCCATACATTCATGTAGAAGAATTTACCTTTCGCAGCATTTTTATTCTATATGGGTCAGTACAAGCTACTTGTGTCGAAAGTGGTTCAGGCGTGATATGAAGCCGTTTAATACGAATAGCAGCTCTCACACAAATAATTGCCAACTGGAATCTCTTCCTTGCATTGAACGATTTCGCCTTTAACTCCTATGCCAGAAATAAAAAATATATATGATAAAAATACATCTGTTGTTCAGCAAAAAGTAACAAACTCTTTAAATTAATATTTATATTATATACATGTCAAAAAGACTATCATTATTATTTGCTAAAGATAAAATTTCTCTTTGTTATAATATGAATTGAATATTAATCACCATAACCTTGGCCATAGAAAAAATATTAATATCAATGAATACACATATTTAAACACACGTTCTGAAAGTTGTTAGTAAATTGTTATGCAAGAATGCAATAAATATATACAAATAATTATATATGTATATATGTGAATACAAATACACGCACAAGTTCAATTAGATACATAAGCATGATCCTATTACAAATATTTATTAAACAAAAACCATCATTATGATAAATCATTATAATAAATATTTGTATATACAGGATAACAAAAAACATATCAATAATGTTGAAAGATTGATAGAGAATGATGAACTAAATACTTTTAAAGAAGCAATTTATGCCCGAGAATAAATCATTTTCTAGCTACATGAATGGCTTCTTCAAAAACGCTTAGTTTGCTATTCTCAATTAACTTTTAAATATTGTTAAAAGTTGTTTCCAATCTTTTTTATGATTTTCAAATAATCAATGAATGTCGAAAACAAAATAAATGTTACATAAAAATAACAATAGTAATCAGTAAACATTACTACTGGACAAAATAAAAAGAAAAGTAAACTAATTACCAAAGCTAATTGAGATATCCTACTCAGACGTCGCGAGTTAGACGACAGAGAACGTTTTAGAGGAGCGATGTCTTGATCCCATAGCTGTAAGGTCAATAACTTATACTTTATAATAATATCATAATGTGTTAAACGACAATTTTACTTATTTAAAGGTATTTTTTAAATAAAAAATAAAACTAGTAATAAGTAATTAAATATACAGAAGAAAATTTATAATTTCATATGCCAATTCAATTTATAATTTATATTTGTTCGTAAAAACCCCTTATATTTGCACCATTATATAAAAATAAAATAAAAATATTTTGTACGTGCATTTTTTCTTGCTTCTTGCTGTGCGTGTTATAATCCTTAGATAAAGATACTTGTAATGTATCCCAGGATGACCCAAGGAAAGAGATTAATACTTCGAGAGATTTAAAAAAAAAAAGGTTCGTATATCCCATTCCAATTGATTTCCAGGATAAAGCTGTTTGAATTTGACGCGAAGTACTACTATCCTTTTTCCCCTAGATAATGCGCATCCAATTTTGTTTATCAAGTTGAACGAAGAATTTACAGAAGAAAAAATGGATACATAAGACGGAATCATTCGGAATGAGATGTATGTTCATGTAAATCGTTTTTTCTAGAATGATCTATGCTATAAACTCTCAATTGATCATTCTTTCTGGAACAGTCTATATATTTAGATAGGTGTAAGTATATTTAAAAATGGAAATAGTGGGCAGAAACGAATAAAGCAAATTAATGGCAAAATATCGTAATTTTGCAATGGAATATAGTGCTCATAAAATATATATTAGTATATATTTCAAAAGGCTTTTTATATAAATATAAAATATACTTTTATCTTAAATTGAAAATTAATGATGATGTTTTCCTTGATATATCTAATATGAAGTACTCACAACAGTGTGAAAAAATGAATGTTCCAGTGCATCCTTTATAGAAATTCTTCTCTTGGGATCAACAACCAGCAACTTTCTTATTAAATCCTTTGGAGCCTCTAAAACATATATTGAATTTCATTAAAAACTTATCATTTATTTGAAATATAATTTTTATCAATCATAATTTTTACCCGTTATGTCAGCCCATTCCGGAGAGGTGAATGAATAGTTTCCCTCCATTATGTTTCTAAGCATCACCATTTGCTTCCGATGCCAAAATGGAGGGCAGCCAACCAATAGTGTAAACATAATCACGCCACAAGCCCATCTATTACATCATAAACAAAAATGGAAAATATAATAGAATTGTACTTTGCACAAAATTACAAATTTAAAAATTAATTCATGTTAAAACATATATATTTACATCCGTAGAGTTGTATGTCTTGTATTTTTGTGTATGTAGAAAACTCTGCAGATGCAATTGTATATGTGCTTTTTTTGTGTATATACATGTATATACATTCACATGCAATCTATAGGATCATGTATCTGTTTACAATGAACCATGTATATTATGCATGTATGTGCATAGGCATATACTTTTTTTAAATCTAATCTTAAAGAAATCTTACATATCAACTTCAGACCCATAACCTTCTATATTCTCGAACATACTACACTTTAATACTTCTGGTGCTAGATAACCAGGTGTACCACAAAGGTCTGTAAAAAATACATGAAAAATAAAAATCTTTAGACTTGGAATCATGTAAAGAAAAATGTCTATGTGTAACAATTTGTCACAAACCTTCTAATTTTTCCCCATGCTTCAATATTCTGGCGAATCCAAAGTCTGTTATCTTTACATTCAAGTTGTCATCGAGCAATATATTCTCAGGTTTTAAATCTCTATGCACTATTCCTTGATTATGTATATGTTGGATTCCCTCGAATACTTGTCTCATGATATAACGCGTCTTCTTTTCAGAAAGTGTCACAACCGACGTAAGATAATCAAACAACTCTCCATTCTTGCACAATTCGAAAATTAAGAATATAAATGTACTAGATTCAAAAACATCATGTAATTCAACTGAAAATAAAAAGAAAATCAACTGTGATAGTCTTATATAGTTGAATTTATTTTAAAATAAATTAACGACGTCAATGATTTTCGCAATCTCTGTCTCTGAAGAAGAGTAAAAATAGGAAACTTACTGATGTATGGATGCCCAGCTACTCTACGAAGTATTTGTACCTCTTGTAGCGTAGCATCCTTCATAGTGTGCCCATCCTCATGAGTCTCATTGCTGATGTCTATAATTTTAGCCGCATACTCTATACCTGTCTCTTTCTCTATGCATCTTCTTACAGTAGAAGATATCCCTCTGAAATACACATACACGAAGATTAATCCAAGTCCATCGAAATAACACCGATATTCGCGATCTGCACGAGAACTTGTCGAAAATTTGTTTTAATTATGTAATGTCATCATCAGCTTGATGATACGTCGTAAACTTATATACGAACGCTGGCGCCAAACGAAAATGCATAAAATACGAGTAGGATAGTAGTGTATGTATGGACGCGAGTCAACATTAATAATAGTATTGGAAACTGTGCGATCCGAGTGAAACGCGAAGTGACGCACCTTCCCAGGATCTCCTTCGGCTCGTACTTGGCGTAAAATCCCTTCGCCGCGTCCTTGTCCGGCAGCACGTCGTCCCCTTCATCCTTCGCCATGATTCGCGTCGCGTACCGTTCGCTACGTCGCTCATAAGATACGTGCCGCACTTCTCTGCGCAAATCTCAATGGTACGCTCGTCGAGAACAAATCACCAAGAGAAACTTAACACAGCCCGCTACCCGAGCAGTCAAAACGTACTACCAGCGAAGTTCCCCAATCCCCACGCGACGGCAGTGAC
>NJRP01000238.1:242987-254003 GCA_003063835.1 Aphaenogaster floridana | reverse complement strand
TAGTTAGTCAGCATAGAATATCGTCGGGACATGATTTTAATTGGGCGAAACCTGTTATACTGTATAAAGAAATTGTTACGAGAAAGCGAGAGATTGCTGAAACATTTTTTATAAAACAATATGATCACACGATTAATTTACAAAGGGACACTGACAATTTGACCGCTATTTATGATAAAATAATCGGGAACGTCCCGTTTGACCACGTCCCGTTTGACCACGTCCCGATTGACCACAGCCACCGCTCACAGCGGCCGATGCCTGGAGGTTTTCTGCTGTACAAGCGCTGTGAGTGGCTTGTGGTCAATAGGGACGTGGTCAAATGGGCCCCACTCAAATAATCAAATCTATTTAGTTTGTAATGTATTTATTTAATATGACTTTGTAATGATGACGTTCATTGTTTTGTTTTTGGAAATTTTCCTTCATTAATGTTAGTATTATAATATACCTCGATGTGAACAGACGATAGTTGGCCTCTATGGCATATAAACTTATAATTTTTCGTTTTATAATTTTGGACACATAAGTATCTGTAAGTTATAAAATTTTAGCGTTCATTTGCTGATGTCGTATTACTCATAATTTGTTATCTTTGTTTTAGATGATTTTGTTGGGTAAATGTCATAAACTTATGTAATTATATAATTCAATGTATTGCACTTGAAAAGAACCCATGGTTGAAACGTAGTGCCTTTCTTTTTACAATACATCTGGCCAGTCAGGTCGAATTAAAATTAACATTTTTGTTGTTTTTTATATTCACTGGCGAAGAAAAGATTCTATTTGTTTATTTATTAATCCATTTGTGAATTTTTAAATAATTGGCGAATGCAAAGTACCAAAGAACTCAAGTTGAACTGATATTGCTTCATTAAACTTCAATAAAATTTTTACATCGAGTCGATAATTAGCATGTACACTTTATTAATGTGAAACAACATTGTGACGAGCAGAGACAAAACAATGTGTTCTATTTTAGGACACAGAACTGTGAAAATAAAAAATTTTCAAAATCAACCGAAAGTATGTTAAAACAAATTTAGAAAATTCAATCTTTAAAATGCTTTTTTAATTTTTTAACTGTGATGATTTTTCGCTAAGTTTTAGCAGTTTAAAATTTGCGCAATTTTAAGCGTTTGAAAAGTGTTCCCTATTTTTTGTTAAGTAGTATACAGAGTGTTCAATTATGCGTAGCTCCTTGCTGCAAATTTTCATCAATTGAGACTTTATTTAGTTTCCAGAACGTATCTTCGGAATATATATATTATTAATGAGAAGTAACACAGAGTGGTAAGCCATATAGTTCAAAAAAATAAAACCTTGACCGAGGAAAGCGCAATTTATCATTTCGCGTAAATAAAAGCCGCACGTGACCGAGAGTATATTAATCGGATCAGAATTTCGACGATTACGAGGAAAACAGGTGACGCGAGGCCGAGGCGTGCCAGGAGGCTGATTTATGTCAAGTTGTCAGATTCAAAAACTAATAAAGTGGCAATCTGAAGCTGGAATGACCCAACTTGTTGAGATCGCAAATATCTCGACTACGATTGCGCGTCTAAGAGCGAGAGCCTGATGAAATCGGGAATACGTCCATCAATAATTCCGAATCGCCGATCTATCTGTCGAATATCCATTAAATGAATACGCTTTATATTAATTACATTTAATATAATTATACATGGTAGATACGTATACAATTAGAGCGACTTTGATTAAATTCCGATCAATTTAACCAGGGATTAATTTATCAAGTAATACTTTTGTATTGTATTATTTCGTTAACATGGATATAATTATTAATTGTTTGTTAGATAAATAAAAGAGACATGAAAAAAAGATTACAAATTAGAATTTTGCTTTAAGCGATTCTGCCAGTTGAATTAATCAGCAATTAAGTTAATCGGAGTTTGATCGAAGTTTTAACCTGGTTAAACGATCAATATATCCGCTCTATGTAGTTCTAACTCTTAGAACTAGAAAAAGATAAAGAGTAAGTTAAACCGAGATTAAAGTTATTAATCTACACATTGGTGGAAATGGACGTTAGAGGATCTGTAATTAGCGTAAAATTTTTATCTTAAAATTTATAATTATTTTATGCCGTATATTTTGTTGTATAAGCATATAATAAATAAATACATGTATCTTGTTATATATTGTATTTATATAAATATATGTTTTATATATGCGTACATTCTGCCCATACAGCACAAAATATTTTTAAAATATTTTAAAAATATTTTTTAGGAAGAATGAAATATTTGAAAATAATTAACAAAAATATTTTTAGAATGTTCCTATGTCCGCCACATTATGTCGAAAAAATATTTTAAAAAGATTGCATGCAAATATATTCAATAATATTTGTATAATTTTTTGGGAATATTGTTTCGAACAATAAAATATCTGAAATCTTATAACAACAGGTCCGCATTTAAATATTTTGCAATATTTCTGCAATGATTCTAAAATATTTTTAAAAATCTTGTAGATATTTTTTTGAAACGTCAATGCAATTTTTTCAAATAATATCTTACATATTTCTAAATACTAAATTTCTAAATATTATGCTCATTAATTTCTTTTGTGCAAAGACATAATCATATCTCGCACTAAGTATATGCATAAACCATGCACAAATTATGACATGTCCGAGTTTCGATTATGTAGACTTTGGCTATATAGAAAGCCCGACAAATTTTACATTCGAGAAACAACACCATCCAGCGACAGTCCTAGAATATCATATTTCAAATAATGTTTTTCAAATATTTTTGAACAATATTATAAAACAAAAAATAAATAAATTTTAAATAATATTTCTAAAATATATTTGAAATATTTAAGAAAATATTTTCTATAGGTGGTAAAAAGAACACTTTTAAAAATATTTCTAACAGATTTTTAAAATATTTTTAAAAATGTTATCACAAAAGATTTTTAAACCATTTTAAAATATTGTTAAAACCATTTTAAAATGTTTCTTGCAATATTTTTTTAGAAATATTTTTTGAAATCATTTCCCACTCTTTTGTGCTGTATGGGATTCTTCAATCGTCTTTCGTATTGCATGACACATAACGTTATAAGTACAATATATTATTCTGAATTCCGAATATAAAAAACAATATTGTTATGAATTAGAGATCATATACGTTGGCTTTACCAATTTTACTATAATATACTTCTCGATTAACTGTAGCTTGTGTTTATAAGACGAGCTAATGAAAGTCAAAATTGGACGATCGTATCGGGTGATAAGTGCGGAGTACACAGATCGTCGGGACTACGCAGAAGAGAGCGGCTCTATTTTGCCAACGTCGCGTACATGTGTCACCCAAGTAAAATTTAGGCGACTAAACGTATTGAAATGTACCGAAGCAGATCATTTTCGCAGCAAATAAACATCATGTTTTTGTCTCAAGAATAATACTTGTGAAATGATGTATAATTGGCGCCAATATAACGCAAGCCGCATAACTTTTGATCTGTCGTGACTTGTATCCCCAAAAAAGACGATAAATGATCGTTCCTCAGTTTATTTCAGATACAGGACGGTTGTTTATTGTTTTCGCGCAGAGCACTGTCCGCGCAGAGGTTTTCGCCTGGCAAACGTCCATTTATGCCCTTGCGTCCCATCCTTCATCCTCGCCGTATGTCGAGATATTCGATAAGATCTGCCAGGCACACGTACGTGAAGATGGCCGAGTTGCAGAACATACATATCCTATCGAGAAACACGCATCCTAATACATTTTTTTATTTAACCATAGAATGTTAGCTGGAATCTTCGAATGTTAGCGCTAATGCCCGAAACTGACTCACGAGAAAACATAGTGTCTCCCCTGGTGAAAAAATTCTAATAATATTTTTAAGAATTTGTTATGTTTTAAATTTATGAAGATTTCAGAAAAAATATCTTAAACTTTTAAACTTTTTAAATTTTATAAGTTTTCTTCAGCAATTGTAGAATGAGAAATCTTAGAGATCTTAGAATATTTCAGAATTCACATACGTGAAGAATTCTAGAAAAGATGTGGACTTTCTCAGCACTTCTGAAAAGTGTTCCAATTTGTATAAAATAATCTGAGAAATTTTCTACATGTATATAAAAAGTTATAAAATTATACAGAAATTTTGAAAAATTCTGAAATTTATATAAAAATTCTGAAAAATTATATGAAGAATTCTAAAAAAAATTCTCACCAGAGTCCCCTTCGCCGACTTTGATAAGGTTTGGATATGTTGTAGTATAGATCAAAATAAGAGTTACGTATTTTTTAATAAGGGCTCTTATGTACATTAAGGAGATGAAATCTCTTTTCCTTTTGAAAAAAATTGACTTTTATGTTTCCAAATGTATATTATCGAAACGATAAGAGATATGCAAAAATATTTTAAACTTTTTGTTTTGCACTATAGTCTTTATAATGATGTATTCAGATTTTTATTTGTTATTTTTCCTTCAAAATAAATAAAATATTCCAATTAATATACTTCACAAAACAATTATTCACGTTGTTCTTTTTACAAAAAGATTTAACTCGCGGCGGCTGCGTATCATATCGAGAAACGCATTTTCTGATTATTTGTTTAATAGTAAAATATTAGCCGAAATTTTCGCACGCTAATACTATAATGCCCGAAACTGACTCGAAGAAGCATAATTATCTTTTTTCGGAAGAAAGTAAAATATTCCAATTAATATTCTTCGCAAAACTTGCATTCTCTGACTTCAGAAATTCATTATCACCTTGTTCTTTTTGCAAGGATTTAACTTGTGGCGGCTGCGTATGCTATCAAGAAATGCATCTCTTGATGCATTTTTAGTTTAACCGTATAGGATATTGACCGAAATATTCGAATGATAATGCTAATGCCCGAAACTGATTCGGGAGCGTAAATAATTTTTTTTGGGAAAGAAGTAAAATATTCTAATTAATATCCTTTATGAAATGACTGCATCCTCTGGCTTCAGGAATTCATTGTCATATTGTTCTTTTTGCAAGAAGGATTTAACTCGCTACGTTGTTTCTCATGCCGTCCGAATTGCTTTCGCCTCTATTGTTACAAAGGTTTTTGTCTCGATTCCAAGTAGCAAGTCTCTGACATCGATTCATCCGGTGCACCATACATTCCGACGTTTTACTGTCGCTTACTCCAACCGCGGGATTTTCATTCTCTATTTTCGTACCACTGCAGTATAACGCCACGTTATACGCAGGAACAGTTGTAATCGCACGAATACGAGAATCTAATAAAAACTCGTTAGAGCACCGCATGTCGCAAATACCAGCGGTTTATGACAGCAATTTACCTTAAACAAATCCGCTGCGGCCTTACACCGTTTCATCTTGATCTTATTTATTTTTTATCGGTATCACCCGTATCTTCGACCAAGCGGCATTCCCTCGAGATTGAAACTTTCACGTCCATTTCCACCAATGTAACACTTTAATGCACATTAAAGGCTGTTATATATGAACATATCTAAATGCAATGGTATAATATAATCAGTTTTTACGATGAAATCATAAGTATTCCGCTAAATAACGTGATAATATCACTATTGACTATTTATAATAATAAATTATATAATCGTTTAAAATATTTGTGTTTTCACGTTTAAATAACTTCATATATAGTATACTGAAAAAAAATTCTTGGTAGACTTGTGAGATGCATTTAGTAATACTTTTTTTGAAGTACTTGATTATTATTACCGAATATAATAATAATAACAAAACATTTTGTAATAATTATAAACATTTTATTAAAAGAGTAAATTTTGTTTAGTTGAGCCAAGTAAATTATGTAATACTTATTATACGTTTAGTTAAAACTATTTCGCCAAGGTGCTTGGTAACATTAACCAAGCCTGGATTTTTATAACCAAGCCTTTCTTTCAGTGTAGCTTTCAATATGCACTAATCCAGTGTACACTGTAAAAAAAGAATGAAATATTACTTCACTATTTATGATGGAAACTTACAAAGTCACGTATTTTCACAATAATAATTGTTATCAAAATACATGATTTTGTTACGTTTCCGTAAATAATGTAACTTTTACACTTATTTACATATAATTTTTACACTTGTTCCTGTAATTTTACATACTTTTTTTACAGTGTAGCGCGGGTGATCGAATTCGCTATTTAATCTCGATTTAACTTACTCTTTATCTTTTTCTAATTCTTTAGAAATTCTTTATCTTTTTCAGTTTTTTCTAGTTCCCTTTCTAGTCCTAAAGAACTAGAAAAAGATAAAGAGCAAGTTAAACCGAGATTGAAGTTCATCTACTTTGGTGGAAATGGACATCAGTTACCCATTCTTCCTTCAAATCTCAAACTACCTTCTCTAAAATTACCTAAAATTAAATTTCTCTCCCCTTTCTCTCTTGTAGCCCCGTGTCTACGTCGGGAGAGCGTGCGTTGGAATTAAAAATAATATATTTGTACTAGAATAATTTGAACTAGAATATTCACACATAAAATATTATTCAGCACTAATGTCCATTTCTACCAATGCAGATTAACTTTAATCTCAGTTTAATTCACTCTTCATCTTTTTCTAGTTCTAAGAATTAGAAAAAGATAAAGAGTAAGTTAAACTGAGATTAAAGTTAATCTGCATTGGTATAAGATCCACTATGACCGTTTAGGCCCTTCTCGATTTTAATTTGTATTATACATTACGCGATCTTATTATTATTTAAAAATAATTAAAAGATGATTTCTTCGACACAATTGGCTTCTTTATGGAGTAAAAATTCACTTGTGTCGAAGAAATCATCTTTTAATTGTTAATCGTTTTTGGCGAAGAAAAGTTATTTGATATTACAGTAAACCCTCGTTAACACGAACCCGGTTAACACGAAAATTCGGTTAACCCGAACTAAAATTTGGGTCCCTGCAGAGTTGTACAGGGCAAGATTTCCACGGTTAACCCGAACACCCGGTTAACACGAACTCAAATCCCGGTCCCTTCGAGTTCGTGTTAACGAGGGTTTACCGTATTTAAAAATAATATTATTTCGAACAACGATCGGGCCCGTCCCGCCGCGCCGCGTCGGGGTGCCGCCGGTCCCACGCCGACGCGGCGCGACGCGGCGTCACCGGATCCCGCGGGCGAACACGAGACGAAGAGGAGCCGCTTCGAGAGACCGTCACGTTGATACACCGCGTCCCAGAAATAGCGCAAGCGCCTTCCCGGAGGTAGCCTCGAGGTCCCGCTAAAGAGGCAGCAAACGCGCCCCCGACGATTGGCTGGAGCCGGGCCGGGGCGCGGTCCGCGATCGGCCACGCAACCGCTATATCGTCCCATTCGAATATTACCGCGGCGCCGCGTCGCCTCGCAGCAGTGAGTTAAATCGGCGACGAGACTCGGGTTCGGGGTACCACATTTTCCGTTCACGAATCTCCTTCGGACGCAGAAAACGTCGCGCGTCTGCGGGACCCGGGTCGAGACCGGTCGAGTATACACCCCTCGGTGTCTTAAGTAGAGTAAAAAAAAAAGAGAAAAGAAAACAGTCGAATTTCGCGCCGCCACCATGGTATGTTCTATCGATGATATCGTAAGTCGTCGCCCTGGTAAACATACACGTTTTCCTACTGTCTATACTTACGTAGTTATATATATATATATATATTTGTTGTATTTTTTAACCGTACACGAGTCTTTTTTCTCTTTCTCTCTCTCTCTCTCTCTCTCTCTCTTTCTTTCTATCTTTCTTAGTATCAAAAATTATTTGCACGTGCTGCCTGGGCATTTAACTTTAGATCACTCTTTCTCCTGTTTCTAATCTGTCTCTAGATCTCGTTTGTGCACCTTTTTTGTTTTATTTTTTTATGCATCGTGATTCAGTAGCGATTAACAGTGTATATATATCGTGCTCGGATTTTCTAGCGCGCCTAGGTAAAATGTGCCTAACCGATCGGCCACTTCCGGCTGAGAGAGATGTATCTTGGAGCCGCGATGGATGAGATTCTGGAAAAACGTGATTGTTTCTTAGACGGCGAGTCGACTCAACCGCCTCTTTAAAACCGTCGTCTTCTCTCCGAAAATAAGATTGTGTTTTATTACATTTGCATGATGTAACCATTGAGCGAAAGAGCGATTGTTGTATATACTTTTCGCGGCTGCTACGTTGCAGCGAAGTTACGGCGGAATTTAAAGCGGCGGTTCAAAAAAGTCCATTTTGATTCATGAATTGTAACCGGTATGGCTGAGTAGAATGATCGAGACTTTTTGATAAATGGAACAATAATTTTTTAATAATAAATCGCATCGTCATTGTAAAATCATTAAAAATAGTGAATATTGTAATTTAATAAATTTTTTATAAGTACAAATATATATTTATATAAAAATTAATTGAATTACGATATATATCTGTATTTCTAAAAAATAAATTGAAAAAACTATTATATATATTGTTATATATCTAAAGAATCTTAATTTTAATTAATTCTATATCTCTTATAAATCTTATAAATATAATTCATTAATTCATTAATTCATTAATTCATTAATTCATTAATTCATTAATTCATTAATTCATTAATTCATTTCGAAAAATTTCAATTCTTTATTCCACATGTAGTATGCTCGGAATTGCACGCGTGAAAGTTCTATCTTGCTATAATATAAAAATATTTCTATTATAATCTGAAATTACAAAAGAAATAGCTCGTATTAGCGATTTAAAAGTAAAGATAAACTCGATGGGTCTAACGGAGGTTTTAAATATTAAAACTTGTTGAATGAAATTTAACAGTGCACGAATGTTTCTTTCAAAAGCAACTAGCAACTTTTAATTGTAAACGCGATGAATTTATTTAAAATCTTTAACAATTTTTTTATGTGCAATAGTTACGATTGATAGAATAACGATAAAGATTTTCGATGTTTGATATGGATGTAAATTTACTTAAAATCTTTGACAATTTGTGTGTAATATTTATGACTGATAAGACTGATAAAGATTTTTGATGTTTGACATGGACGTATCTAAAAAAATACATTTTGTACTTAGGTGATAAATATAATTCACATCTTTATCATAACTTTTGCGATTTGCAGGCTGACGAGCTGCCGCCAGAACAACTTGCCGGTATGTATTCAAATTTAAAACAATTTATTAATTTCCAATAAAATTTCTAATAACAATCCTAACGTAAATTAATTTGATTAATAAGGGATAGCAAAAAATATGAAGTGGCTTTATTCAAATTTTGTTGAATGTATCCTCTTTTTTTAATTATTTCTTTTCTAACAATCTCTCTTAAATTTTCACATGAGTTGTCCCAAAAATCGACCTATTTACAAAAGCAAACAACTAAATGTAAGTGACCGAAAGTTATCGGTATCTATTGATCTTGCTATACCAGTTACTATAGCGCAGAAATAGATATTCACATATTCCAAGAAAATCCAGGGAATAAACAAAGGTAGAACGCAGTAGCCAAGAGCAAATAGACAAATCTATAGTCGAGCTTATCCATATATACCGTTTAGAATTTAAAACCGTAAAATTACACGTTAAAGATTTTCAAGACTATTTTACGTTTATCGCGATATGTTATTAGCGTCTTCGATAAGCCGATGTTAAAAGATAAATCTCTGCGATTTAATAATACGGCCAGTTTCGATATTTGCTAAAACGCGATGAGACATAGCCGCAATTGCTCAACACAACGCATCCAAATCGCAATCTCTGCAACGAAGGAAATGTCGTGCTGATATACAGAAACATTTTTGATATCGGTGACGTGGCACGAACTCGAGATTAAAAATAGAGCCCCCTTTACAAACGGAACGCGGCAATCGAGCGTCGAGCCCGGATAAATTTTCATTGCTTTCGCCGAGTTTATTTACGCGTTTGATCCGATCGGGGGCAGCTGCGGAGAGCGCGGCTATGTATAGCTACGCTAGAGGAACGAAAAAGCAGCGTCTCGCGCGACGACGACGGCGATCGATCTCACGAATATATATCGGAATGAAAATAGGAGAGAAAAACGTGATGAAAATAGAGGAGAAAAAAGAAGAAAGAGAAAGGTATTTCCGTGGAGGAAGGAAAGATAGGGCCTCGCACTCTTCCAGCCGTTTGCCAACGCCGGGCACATCCGCGCTCTCGCGCTCGGAGATTTTAAGACGGACATCTGGAATCGCGCGCAGCCTCCCGCCGCTGAATCGAGACGCAAGACGTAGTAATACGCGGAACACTCGAGACGTAACTCTCGCATGTTACGAATATAGCCCTCGAATGCGATACGGTTCTTCGGAGCGTACCGAAAATATAACGAAGATGTAATTTTTCTCACGCCTCGGGTTGATAACGAGATTAATCAATTCACATAAATGCGTCCCACTGTAAACGTCCTAAAACCTTTACATAAAGATATATCACAAAAAAATATATATGCACATAGGAAAATTATATAAGTAATTTATTATATATATATAATGATATAAATAAAATATATATATATACTACATTCCTATTCTTATGTACATAATATATATTATACATATATAGTATACCCAGACAGCACAGGATATCCTA
Source organism: Aphaenogaster floridana (assembly GCA_003063835.1). Classification (NCBI taxonomy): domain Eukaryota; kingdom Metazoa; phylum Arthropoda; class Insecta; order Hymenoptera; family Formicidae; genus Aphaenogaster; species Aphaenogaster floridana. The sequence continues at coordinate 243,431 of NJRP01000238.1, read as the reverse complement.
TGGACATCCGTTTTGTGTCCATTTCTTGTCGGGATGTCCATGGACCTTATAAAGATATCCATAGGATATACATTTGTGGACACTATAGGATATCCCAAAATGGACAAGTTTGTATGTCCATATAATATCCACTACATCCGCGAGCAGTACGCGGCACCACCACCAGATGGACACGGAGTTCTCGTATTTCTCGTAAGTAAAAAACCATACAAGATGGAATAAAAGACGCAGCATTTTAAGTCTTCACCCACGTTTTAACGAAATGGGTTTTCGAAGACGAGTCCTTAAAATTGGGCTCCAAGGTGTGAAAGTAAATGAGATGTATTTTGACAATACAATTTCGTTCAGTTTTAAAGTTAATACAGATATTACTTGATATTCTTGGTGGTTATATGTAACAAAATGTATAGCTTATCCGTCATTATTTATTTATGTCCATTCGAC
>NJRP01000238.1:224351-242782 GCA_003063835.1 Aphaenogaster floridana | reverse complement strand
GACGTCTTATGGATGTCCTTCGGATATCCGTGTGCTGTTTGGGTATATAAAACTATTCCTATATATATATAGGAAACAGTGGCGGATCCTGACGTCGATAATGGGGGGGAGGGGGTTTCGGCAAAATTATTGCGCACATATGCGCTTTATGGAACGCAGCCTATATGATTAATAATAGGGATAGGAGGCGACTAACTGCATTTCATTATCTAAATTTTTTAAACAGATGTAGCAAAACTGATTTCTTTTAATTTGGAAGGGGGGGGGGGTTTAACCCCAACCCCCCCAGGATCCGCCACTGATAGGAAAAGAGCGATGATTATATACCTAGCGCGATATTTCAATACACGTTAAATTAGATATTAATATATATTACATATGCATTAATATTCCTCACGATTGCTACACAGGAGTTGGCTTATCGCCGAATAATTTCGCGTTAGAGTTAAAAATAAGGAAAACTGGAGTAGGAAGTAATCGTACCGGTAATACGATACCCGGTAACGTGTCAAGAGAACTCTCGAAATCTGGATCGCGCGTTAAATCGGAGTAGTTTAATCAAATTAAATCAAGTGCATTTTATATTTGTCGGGAGTGTGTCGTAAGACTTGAGGACACGTGTGGTCACGGGTGTGAACTGTGTAATATCGCGCGGTACCTACCAGATAAATAACGGTAAATAAATGTCACGTAACCCATCGGCGCGTGCCGATGGTGTATCAGGCCAAATAAGCTCAGCGCCAGCCGCCCCGGAAGGGACGTTAACATACGGTCTAAATCTGTATCGCCCCGGCGTTTAATGTCTTTAACCGGATGACTCACCCCTCGTCTACAATGCGTATTTAAACGACTGCGATTGATCAATTTCTTAAGTCTTAACGCCTTAAATACGCATTGTAGACAAGGGGTTATTGTTAGCGAAACTGGCTGCGGAAGAAACCGCCCAGAAAGGAGAGGAGAGCCTTTCATCCAGCTCTTTGCGAGCCATCGGATTCCAGCTAACATCCAATAACTAAAAGAAGACTATACTGCATAAAAAAGAAGTTTGACAAAAGTCTTCTTATTATTTTTGTTGTCGTCCGTCGATCAACATACGATCTAAATCTGTATCGCCTCGGCGTTTAATGTCTTTAACCGGATGACTTATTGTTAGCGAAACTGGCTGCGGAAGAAACCGCCCAGAAAGGAGAGGAGAGCCTTTCGTCCAGCTCTTTGCGAGCCATCGGATTCCAGCTAACATCCAATAACTAAAAGAAGACTATACTGAATAAAACAGAAGTTTGACAAAAAGTCCTCTTATTATTTTTGCTGTCGTCCGTCGATCAACGTCACGTTAATGTTGTCGTCGCAATTTTTTACTCCGAACGAGCTGATTTTGCGGCGAATCCCGAAATGTTATTTATATTTTGTAGATTACTTTGCGAGAGATAGACTATTATAATCATTTTCCTTCGCTTTTTTTATCTTCCTTAGATTTTGAATCGCGCGAGTGCGTTTTTTTATGCAAAAAAAAAAATGATTTCTTGCAGTTCTCCGCAAAGCTTTCGATAGCTTCGACAGGGATAAGAAAGGCAGCATCCCCACTGACATGGTAGCTGATATCCTTCGGCTAATGGGACAACCGTTCAACAAGAAGATCTTGGACGAGCTTATTGACGAGGTCGACGCCGATAGTAAATATCATTAATTGTACTAATTAACTACGGCGCGACACCAACGTTACGACATGTACGAAGCTTATTTAAAGAATATTACTGACCGGGCATAACAATGACTTGTTTATCTCTCTATTTTTGAAGTGTTTACAGACATTGTGTATGTGCACACGATCAGTCTCTACCGAGTTGTTGTCAAATGTCGCGCGATTTAATTTACCGTAACGCCCCAGTAACCTTATTTATAGAATTCGCTGAACACTTTCGCGCTGTCTCACACAATGCTCCGCTTGCAGAATCTGGGCAGCTCGAGTTTGATGAATTCGTCACGTTGGCGGCGAAATTCATCGTTGAGGAAGACGCGGAGGCGCTGGAAAAGGAGCTTCGTGAAGCCTTCAGGCTCTATGACAAGGAAGGTATGACAGGTCGCTCGTAAACAATTTATCGGAGGGGTGAAACTTGTTATTTAGCGCAATTCAGGGAGATTTTCGGCTAACAATTACTAGCTAATAATTGATAGCTAACAATTATTTCAATAGCGACTATTTTATTATAAATCGAAATTAGTTTATAGAGAAAATCAATGTTTAGGGATATAAAATAACATGTCTTGCCACAAGTTGCACGCACATCACATGTTACGCGCGCGTTATATTATCATTTATCTATTATAACATTAATTTAGGACCTTTTTCTAATTTTTCAATATGTGGAATAGTTTGAATCTGGTTTTCAATACTTTTTAATATACTCGATCTAAATCGTTACGCATAATGAAATCAATACTCTTTCGACATTGTAGTGAAGCATTATGCTTCGAAACTTATCAACATTCTCCGTGTTTTCTTTTTCTGATATTATCTTTTAAATTGAGAAATCATCTTTTTCGCCTTTTTTCATCTTCCTCTTTTATATGTAGCAAAATAGGAAGGAGCCCTATTGAAAAATTTTTATTGAGATTATAATTGAGAATAAAATTTTTATTGAGATTATAATTGAGAATAAAATTTTTATTGAGATCATAATTGAGAATACAAGTTTTTATTGAGATCATAATTGAGATCATAATTGAGAATAAGGATTTTCAGTGGGGAGGAAGGAGATGAAAGGAGATATCCCAGCAAACGCCGAATATAACTGTCATATAACATAAATATAACACGTGCATATTTATATATGTTATATGACAGTTATATCTAGGTTTGCTGGGTATTTATGAGTGGTAGATATTTTACTTCATAAAACAGGCGAGTTTCGTAGCGAGGAAAGACTTTGTGTGACAAGCGTGAGATATGCGACGAGGAAACTTCGAAATACATTTATACAAACACGCGCATTAAGTTCGCATCAGTTTCGTTATACGCGAACGTAAAAATAAGCCGACCGCGCGGGGATTCCCAAGGGAAGGAAGCGGGGAGAAAGCTCACGTGGCGGCCAAGAGCCAAGAATGTCGTAACACATCTTTCATGAATTACGATTATGTCGAGGGTGTAGCGTATGTATTTTAACGTGGCTGGCACCGAGAAGATAAATATCGTGGCGCGGATAAATTTTGCAATTACTATTTGTGTCAAGTGAAAGGGAGTCGAGTACTACATGCCAAAATAGATTCTTAGGGATATACAAATAATGAAGCAAAGTAACAATATTCTTAGATCCTCGCAAGCACAAAAAGAAGGTATTATACCAATTTTATCACTGAAAAATATTGCGCGAGTCATTGCGCAATCAATTGTTTCGATTGATTGCATATACTTCTTAAATGTTACTCAAGTTACTGCGATTCTCTGTACACTATTATTACTTCCTCCACCAGGTAATGGCTACATCCCAACGACATGTTTACGCGAAATCCTAAGAGAATTGGATGATCAATTGACGAATGAGGAATTGGATATGATGATCGAGGAAATCGACTCTGATGGCTCCGGTACAGTCGATTTTGACGGTACGTTCCTACTAGTTTTCCTCTTCTTTCTCTCTCAACGAAGTGTATGGCGTTCAGTAAATTGTGATACAATTCGCAAGAAAGTAATTACCACGAGATAAAACGCATAAAAAAATGTTTGAACAAATTTTATCAAAGAGGATAATTTTTTTATGAAGACATTTTCCTTTTGATACTCTGCCAGCTTCAATACTTTCGACCATACATAGTTATGAAACCTGTAAAACGAAAGATAGTGAATTGAAAGATTTAATGTTTCATTCTTATGGAGAGCCGGCATGTGTCAACGTATGTCAGTGTCACGCAAGTTGAACGGAGGAGAGCCAAGTGGTTTATTTATACGCGGGCGAGCTGGCAGATCGAGGATGCCACTGATCCCGCGACTCTGCCTATTTTTATATTCGTACTTAACAAATCGTAGCGATTTATCAAAATCACATGTCCGTTCCAATTCCAGATGAGTTTCACGTGTGAGAAACCGTTCAGAAATATTAGAAGGTGTAACCCTTGAAGGAACAGGTGGATTAATAAGATTTAGTAGGAAATTAGATCCTTAATCTTAGTACTAATTTGTATTTCTTACAAGAAATTAAATAATCTTCATAATTCCTACAATAAACTACTGTTTAGTGATATAGTTAAGTGCTTGCAAAAAAATTTATTGTGTCTAAATTTTTAATTAATTTAAAATAGAGTAACATATGAACAAAATGATCGTTCGTTGCAAATTCGTATTGTATTTCTTTTTTCTTTTCAGAGTTCATGGAGATGATGACCGGTGAATAATTATCTTAAATGAATGGTGAACTGCTTTCGGATTTAAAGACACTTATGCAATCCATACAATCACTACGTCTTGAAACTATCATTCGCGTGTTTATGAGGAATCAATGCGCATCGAATTTATTTGAACAGAGATATTTTCCATTTCATGATTAGTCTCGGAAGCAAATTCCCATCATGAACATCGCATCGAATGAATTATTCCCTGCTTTTATACATACGTCATTTATTATATAAAACAATAAATTTTACTTTCATACACTTACATAAGGCCTGGAAATTTTTTCATTGAAGAATCAGTATATTTATTGTTAATAAAACAAGATAAGTCTTATATCTTCTGTTATTTAATAATATAAATCACTTTCCTCATGTTTGTATATACGGGCAGAAAATTTGTAATACTTCTTGATCTGATCCGAGACTAAAATTTTCTTTCGAATATCTGTTCTCGAGCAAATTTTTTCATTCCGTTTCGACTGAGGCCTGATATAGAAAGCGCGTCCTGCTGCTATCGTATTAGTTTTCAATAACGTTTCTTAGCCCATTTGTAGAAGAGTCAAATTATATAATTTAATATTTATTTCTTTAATTTTTTTATTTATATATATTTTTTCTTACCTCTTTCATTTTTTAATACATAATATACATATACTTTATTTTGTAATTATGGCTCCTAACAATTTTCATGCTAGATAATAAAAATACCGGTAAAAATACCGATAATTATATTTATTATATCATATATTTAGTATACATGAATAGCTAGATCTAAAATTATTATGGAAGAAAAGAGAAAGAGCAACATTTTATGTGACAGTTATGTCAGCTAGACTTTTTATTTATTTAACATTCAATTATAATCACATTAAATTTGAGATTCCTTTATAATTGACATGTTGATAGTTGCAAACATAACGTAGAGTAACATGCTTAAAAAAATATAGTCACTAATTATAGACTAGCAAGTTTACTGATTGCAGTGGCACCTAGTAAGTCTTATAAATAAGTCTGTGTACGAATTTTTACCTAGAATTTTATTTTATGACCAAAACATTCGCAAAATAACGGTATTTAAAGAAAGTATTGGTATCCCTCTGAAAAATAAGATACAAGCTAGAATTTATATAATTTCTATGACTTAGAATATTGTGTTCTGACATGTATAGACGTGGACTAGACTACACTTTATGGAGAAATAATATTAATAATTTTACTTCATTTCTCCATCTCTTTTAACAATACACACAGAGATGTATGTATCAGCTGTATGTGTTTATATTAAAGTTTATCTTCATATATATATTATCTCTATGTATAAATTATTTTACTTATCTTATTATTAATTAACTATTAAATATAATTTATAATTATATGGATATTGGAATGCTTTTAGATATTAATGGTCCTCGTAATAAGAATGGAAAGGACTTCTTTGTTATATTTACGCGTATATAATAATTTCATATATACTTCGTACTAAATAGTTCACTTACACAAAGAATGACGTCTTGTAGCACCAACAGAATGAAGACATTTATGGCAGTCATAAAACATATCGTTATTTCACAAGCTGTGTGCGTTTCCTTTTACTAGATAAAATATAGAAGAGCCATAAGGGCTATCAACAAAATTTGTCATGAATTTGATTCCTCTTTACCTTTAATAAATTCTCAGATCTACTTAAACGAGAGTTTGCAAGTCATCTTCGTCCAAATCTTGATCAGACGAGGGAATTAATTGTCACATTCTGAACAAGTGTGGAAATTCGTTGCTAATTTCGCGTACTACTTGCTGGTCTTCGTGACTCTCTGCTGTTTCCTCGCAAAATATCCTAGCACAGAGTACAAGATGTACATACATACATACATATAATAAAATAAAATTTCCTATAAAAATATTTATAATAAATTGTAATAAAGCATACAACTAAATTTTTACCTTGTAAAACCTTTTAATAAATCTCCACATCGATGACGATGCTCATTATAATTGGATGTACGTAGAACACGGCGGCAAAGCTCCAGATATTGTCTACGCTGTCATTATCACACGTTAAAAGTTAAATATATATCTAAGATATGTTTAATAAATCCAACGTGAGTTTTTTATCACAGCATAATTTAATACCTTATCACCCGGGAACATATCGAAAAGTTGTCGTAATATAATATCAATAAGAACTTTCACGTCGTTGGTGTAAAAGAGGCTTGCTATGGCATCATTACTGAACAAGTCGACAAAAAGTTTCAATACAGAGTGCGGCGGTTGTGGCTCGTGATCAAATATTCGTACTGGATCTTCTGTGGTAAGTTAAAAGTTTATCAGCTCGAGCAGTCATTCCTGACATATATAAGCACACATATATTACTTGCATAAAATTTACCTTCTCTGTTAAAAAGAAATAAAATTTTTTCAGTGAAAGTCTTGGCCACAGTCCGCTCACGTAAGGCATTTAGAACAATATTCTCAGACGTTGTAAATTGCAAATTGTAGGATAATATCAAATTTACGAACAAGTCTGGGATTTGATCTTCCAGATCTGTATCAGGTGGTGTTTCTATTAGGTCCAGCAGGAATGATATAAAATCTGAACCAAGTTGCTCTGTAACAGAATCAATAAATAAATATTTTTATTTTTATTTTTATTTTCAGTAATGATATATATATTGTACAATATATTTTACTCACCCAAATGCGTAACTGGCATGGGTTCACCCATTGAAAAAACCATTGTAAGCAGTAAAGAAGAATAATTTAATCTTAATACATTTCTAGGATTACTCTTCATATCTCTATAAAAACAAGAACTTTAGTTATTATTCAAATATTGTATACTTCATTATTATATATATATATTTTAAATACCTCGCTAGTTCCATTGGTAAAATACTATTTAACATTATAGTTACAACCACTGGATCCAAACTGCACATAACGCCAAATGATTGCAACAACAGTTGTCTAATGGTCCATCTCGCCTCCATCTGATAATACTGTATCAATATTGTTACGCCATTATATCGATCTTGCCTTAAAACATATCTTGACACATTTGCATCGGCATTAGTCTGAAAAAAATGCGTATAAATATTAATTATTTATAATTAATTAATTATAATAATGAAACTAAGTGAATCATAGTTATACCACATTTTTAGTATTAACAATCATATATTGTGCCTATTTAATATATAGCATAAAACTAGAAACATAGATCAGACAATACATTTTTAAATGCATTCACCGATATAAATTTGGAAAGAAATTTTAATTGAAGAGAGCTAGAAACAATCAAGCTAAGAATATTAAGAATAAAGTTTTATACTAAGCATGTGGTGTAAATACAATTTAAGTTATTGTCCCGTTTCATAAAACAAATATATACCAATATTTCGGTCAATTCTTTGATATATTCCACGATGATAGATTCATCTTCATAAAGCATCCAACTTCTTTGCTGTGAGTCTTCTTTGCACGAAGTCAGTTCAGTAAAAATAATTTTCAACCTATTAGCATCGTAAGTTTCTTCTATACTCATTTTTGACACATTCAATGGTGTTTGTAGCTGATGCAGCAAAGCATCGAGGTAATGACTTACAGTTTCTGGCAGCAACTGCCGCAGGCTAGACACTACGACTGTGACTGCTACCTTTGACATTTCATGACTAAGTTGAGTGTTTTTGCGTACTTGATCGAGAAGTTGGTAAGCGCTTCGTGAGTTAATGGCTTGTAAAGAATTGCTCTTAACTGGCGAACTGTTCTTAGCTGGCGAATTGCTTTTAGTTGGCGAGCCACTGCATATATTTTGTATGCTACTTTGGGACGAGCTTTTACGAACTTCTGGAATCGGTAGCTGGATTTTTTGCACAATGTCTGAAGACGACTGACGAGGAAGCGATTGCACACGTTGCTCATCCCCATTTGATCGTTGACATTGTGCAACTGCTTGAATGCTATCTGTGTTATTACCACGAAGGGTCGTCTGTGCTGTTGCGTAAGAAGCATTACTTGGTGCCGATCTAACATCTGCTTCTGTATTGTCACAAGCAGTCACGGAATGTGTTTCTTTAGGTATAATACCGCAGTCTAAATCTGGCGGTTTAGGCGCTTGTCTTTTGGACTTTTTGCTCAGTTCGGCTTGTCTCTTCCTTTCTATTAGCTTCTCTAAGAGATCTTGCTTGTCAGGCTGCACCGAGTCGCTATCTTTCTTAATTTCCGTTTCCAAGGTCAGTATACAGTCTTCCAAAAAATCAATCAGAAACTGGGGCTGCGCCTGTGGATCAATCGACAATACAATGTTTGTACATTGTCTCCGAACAAGTTCCACGTACCTTCACAGAGGCAACGTAATTGGATGGTATATAGCCCAGACGTCCACCTCTGTTTACAACCTGCCACCAGTTTTTCTGCTTGACATTGCGCTGCAGCAGAATAAAGTACTCGCCCTCCCGAAAGCTGAGGGTCTTGGCGAACGTGGCCTTGAAGTCGTACAGGGCCTTAACCATTTCGTAGCTGTCCGCAGCTGTAAGTACGCAAAATGTAAAGGAGAGCCCGCTCGAGAAAGAGAAGAGAAAAGAAAGAAAAGATATCTCGAAAATACGGGAACAAGCGTAATTCTCGACGGAATGTAAATACGTACGCCGAACTTACCTAACCTCGTCGCGCTGTTATCGTCCATCGTCGAAAGTGAGAGTGAAATGCAACGGCGACTACGCCCAGGGTGAAAACCGGAACGCCGGAGAACCGCCTACTTACTTTCGTTCGCGCTCAGGCGTCTCATTTCCCTCCTACCTGCCTTTTTCTGTCAATAGCTTTTTGCTCCGACCGGCCTCTCCGTGTGTGCGCGTGTATATATATATATATATCACTGTCGCTGCGACTGATACACGAATCGGCGCTTATTACCGCGAGATCGACATCGAACTGCCGCCGGCGCCGTTCACCCATTCACTCGCTCGCTATCGCACGAACAGAGTTCTCTTTGGCACGAGTTACAAATTTGCGCGAATTATCGATCGCGATGTATCCACCATCCCGCGCTCGGCCTACCGTTGCTTTTCTTGCTCAAACTTTTGCACAATGATAAGCGTAACAAACGAAAGCAATTAGATACAAATAGACTAAGCTGATTGCAGGGAGTATTAATATCTCGGTAAAATGTAACTTCTATTGAACCTTATCGCGTTTCATTGCATACCAAGAGAAATTGAATATATTTATCTCATATATTGATTAATAATGACAACACAAGAATAATAAATGTGAAAAATTTATTGTAACTGTTATAATACATTTCAATGATTTTTAAAAATCTTCTATACATATATAGATTTAAGTTATATATATATATATATATATATAGTTATACATATATAGTTTACATATATATATATATATATATATATATATGTGTGTAAGTATGTAAAGCGATAAATCTCCGAGACCTTACAAATTATGTCGAATCGAACATGCCGACACCCAGTAGTAAATTTCTACGTGAAAAATGTAAGGCTAAGATAGATGTATTTTTTGTCGCAAAGGTACGCAGTAGGTAAGACTCCGAGTTAGTTTTTACATCTGGATTGTGCGAAACGTTGACATCTTCCAAACTCATCTCTTCCGCTAATTTTGTGAAATCCCATAATTTCAGTGTAGAGTCTAAGGAACCTGACAAAGCGACACAATCGATTATTGTTTGATACATTTTAGTTTGATCTATAATCTAAATTTATGGATGGCAAGTACCTGAGACTAGAATATTGCCATCTCGACTAAACGATAGACAGTGAATATTAGCTGTATGGCCGGATAAGGCCGCAACCAGGTGGCCGTGTGCCAAATCCCATACAAGTACACGATGATCCGCACCGGCTGAAGCTAGAAAACGTCCCTCCGTTGAGAAGGCTAAAGAAAAAATTGGTCCTTTATGTCCAGTCATCAGTCGGACTTGACTGCCAGTTACACAATCCCATAATCTCACGGTCATGTCGCTTGAACCGCTCGCGACATAATTTGAATTTGGATGAAACTGAATTACCTATAAAGACAATAGACATAACAGTCGATTGTTTCAGCAAACTTAAAAAATAAGTCAATGCCAGTAAACTCACATCGACATCTGAATAATGGCCAGCAAATATTCGTAATGGCTGATGAGAGTCAGTCGCCCATAGTCGGGCAGTTTTGTCATTCGAGGCACTTGCGAAATAATAACCATGCGGTGAGAATCTTACGCACCACACAGGAAATAGGTGGCCTTTGTAACAGACGACGCATGTCCATGTGTGCAGTGACCATAATCTTACTGAACAATCAAAAAATTATTACACTAATTATTATACCAAAATTATTATGAATCATTTATTATATAAATAAAATGTTTTATTGCACTAATAAGTATATTAATTTAATTTGTGTATTAATATTACACTCATAATTTTTATTACATTTCCTTACATTATATTAGATATTAAGAAAAATATTTTTTACACACATTAAAATCATAATGTATATTATTATTATTTAATTGGATCATTTAAATATACATAAGTCGAATGAATAAGCATTAAGCAATATAATGTAAGCCTTACTTGTAGTATCTTCCGATGACGAAAGCAGAAGATTTCTATCTGGACTAAATGAAAGATTATAAATTGGTCCATTATGGCCATAAAGATTTCTTGCAGTTTCAGATGTTCGTTCATCCATCATTCTAACCAATACGTCGTCTATGAAGTTTTTCACAATATACATCTTAGAACAATGTAAATCAATAAAATTGACTTATTTCTGTATGTTACCTGCTTCTCTATTAATGTCTTGTAATTGTTCACCCGTTTTCATCAACCTCAGTTTTTGTGGAATTAAACTCCATACCTTTATGCCAGAATCACTAAATCCGGTAGCTAATAAACTTGAATCTTCCGCTACTTCTGCTGCCGTTACACTAAATATTACAAAAGAAGATTTACACGTAGATATTGAAGAGAAAATTTGATTTCATATACTTACGTATAAACAGTGTTTAACATTGTATAAAAACATATAGATGGTAATGTGTCAGGTCCAACGACAACTCTCTTTGAGGCTTCCCTCAATGCCTTAACTTTTTCCACTTTATCCGCATCTTTCCTAAATTGAAAAGATGCAAATTATGTGAAAGACAGAAGCAATATCGATTCTTTAATCCCAATAAAAGCAAGTCATTAAAGGATCGTTAAAGAACCTGCAAGATATAATTTATCTTACAGATTGGGCAATGGCATTCTGCCTACGGGTGGTGCATTCGGGTCAGATTTAGTTTTCTTTGAAAATAAGGGATCCTTTTTAGCCTTTTTCTTCTTTGGTTTATCTCCATCTCCGCCACCTGTATCATCCTCTTCTTCCTCGGCTGGTGCTACACACTGAATATCGGGTTCCTTTAGAAGTCCATAATAGACTTTGGCCTTGTTATCTATGTTTTAATAATTTTGTTAACAGACATTTTTTTCTATAAAGCATAAAAATAAGGAATAATTCTTCTTTTAAAAATACGAAACCATTTTACCTTGTCTAGTAGCCTCTCCTACCATAGCTCCAGATGTTGCTTCTATCTGTTGTTTATTGCGAGCAACACCCTCATACATATCGAAATAAAGATGCTCCTGTATGATGTTTAATAAAACACTATGTTTCTTTTCTTGCAAATGTCGTTTTAGTATCGAAAGAGTATCCCTCGACATTCTAATTATAAACTGATTAGATCTGAAAATAAATGTCAGATAATCCATTTAAGTTATGTGATATTAATTTCGCTCGTTTCTATACTTACTTAAAAGTGTCGGTTAATTCATTTCCTGCCATTTGCTCCCGTTTTGTTACATTAGATAATCTTTTCAAGTCATCCTGATAATACTCTTCTAAGTTTCCACTGAATTTTTCCATAAGTTGTTTTGCCTCTTTGGAATGATTATTGTAAACCAATTCCAGATACATGTGCACCAAAACTGGATATAATATGGTGCCCAACTCATGCTATCATTATATATATATATATATATATATATTTATTTATTTATTAATAAATATAAATATTTTTTATATATTTCTTAAACAAATTATATATAAATTTTATTATAAAAATTTACTTTTTCCTAATTTGTTCGCAAAAAATAACGTAATATATTTGAAAAATTTTTAAAAATATTTTAATTATATGATAACTTAGTTAACACTGCAAACAAAATGTTTGAATTTTTTCTAAATTTTTGAACCACCCTAAGGCTACGTTCGGAAACATTACCCGAGGTCTCTCATGTGTCATTTTATCCTTGTTTAACATTCGGTGAATAACAAGGATAAAATGCTAAATAGGGGCACTCGGGTGATGTTTCCGAATGCAGTCAAACATTGTAAAATCATCCTCAGATACAAGAAACTCTAGTGTCCAGAATTTAAAATACCGAAAAACATTGGTTTACCTTATAAATATCCAAAGCTCCTTCTACAAACTTTTTCAATTCACTGTATGCTTTCTCATATTGTGCAGGATCTCCCTCGCTTTTGTAAGCGGAAAGAACACTGGTCACATCGGAATCAGATTGCTGAGCGTCATCAATCGAGACGTCGGTAAGATTAGCTTCTTTTCTAAACAAATCCTCGGTTCCCTGAAAATATAGAACAACAAATATACGTAGCATTTATTTCTAATCACGTAAGAATCTATTTATTATATTTCTCACACAATAACATTGGCAAACGCAGGTTAGGATGCGCGGAGATGAGAGAATATCTTTTGACTTACTTTTAAATTGTACTTCTTCAAAAGCTGCAAAACAGCGATCATAGTATTCTTATCGTTATCCATAGTTACACAATTATCTTTATTAACTACCGAGAAAAATAATCCCAAGAAACTCTCCACAAAAATTCGAAGCGCGCTCAAGCATAATGAAGTGACGCTTGGTCTTTAGTTCCTCGCCGAAACATTGCGCGGCGCTGTAGTCGCGACTATCGATAGTCCCAGGATTGCGATTCTCGTAACCTCGATAGATTTTGAATCGCAGTACCGCGATACCTCAATCGCTGACGAATTTCAAAAGCTGCGTTCGGTTTGGGCGCTCACGCGCTGTAAGCGTCATACTATCTTTGTTCTACATTTAATGAGCAACAAAGATAGATGACGCTTACAGCGCGTGAGTGCCTAAACCGAACGCAGCCAAAGTGACTCCGCACTATCGTAGCCTCTTCTTCTTCTTCAAACTCTAGTCCCCTATTGGATTTTCGTCCCACCAAAAATTATCGTAGCCTCGTAATCGGGCGATCGTCGTATTAGCCCGATATTTCATGTGTCGTACGACAAACTTTTTTAAGCGCAGTTATTGGCTGTCGAACAGAAAATTTCTGGAGACTCTAGAAATTTTCTGTTCGACAGCCAATAACTGCGCTTAATAAAGTTTGTCGTACGACACATGAAATATCGGGCTTACGCGTAGAGACAGATTGATGACAGATTTTGGTATTCTAAAGCCCGCAAATCGATTTGAAAGATTGGTATTCATGCACAATCGTCACCAAGTATATAAATATATCTCCTTCAGAGAATCATATTATTAGAACATGAGTGAATAATCTCATAATGCTGCGTCTTTTATTCTATCTTGTGTGGTTTTTACTTACGAGAAAATAGACTCTACCGCGTCCATCTGGCGGCGATGTTCCAAGAAGAACAGAAAGTCATGATGACGTCAAAATGATGCTAAAATGTTTGAAGTCATTTTTACGTCATTGTGACGTCATAATGACTTTCTGCTCTTCCTGGGTACATGTCATCGTCGTAATCGTCCCACACGGAACAGAAAGGTACATTAGAGATCCATTAGACATCCATGGTGGAAATTGAAAACATCTAATAGACGTCCTTATAACCTCCAGTAGATGTTCATTACATATCCAGAGTTCCGCTATTTGCATATCTAATAAACATCTAATAGACATGCTCGGGAAAAAAGAATTGGACCATTCGACATTCCCATGAAAAATAATAAGGTGTTACTAAGAAGTAAAAATAATGAAATTTTTTTACAGTAAATGTAATATATTATTTCTTATAGGAACGGTTTATTCTTTTTTTACCAACATATACATCTTCCCAAACGGTCACCCATCCAACTGCCGACCATGTCCAACGTTACTTAACCTTGATGATCGAACGGGAACATCTAGCTGAGGATCTGCTCATGACTATATGTTAAGAAAGATATAGGCCGGTGTTCATAAGTTCTTATATTTAAGATCGTCTCAAGTACAATCTTAAGATGTCATAAATTAATCACAGAACCATATTAGCGTCTTAATTAAGGTAGTATGTCAGACTTTCAAAAGTAACAGCATTGCCATAATATTTTGCTAAGATTTAATAATGTGTTTAATAATGTATTTTGTTCCTACATATAAAATTTAAAGTCAATTTACCGTATCGTTTTCAAGAAAATTATTATTGTAACGTCTGTAAGACGTAATATAGACGTCTTACAGACAGTTAGAATAATAATTTTCTTGAAAACGATACTCTATTCGTATATTTTTATTCATTTATTTTAATCCATGAAAATGACATCTTAAAGCCACTACCTTTGCCTGGAATTCGCTTAATGTTTAAATAGGTCCAATTTTGGTTTGTTTTATCCTTAAAATAAATGTTTTTGGGATGTCCAAAATGGTAACACTGTATGTTTTTAAAACATCCTAAAGATGTCTCCGGCTCTAATCCGGATGTTTAAAGTACGTACGGAACGTCCAATAATGTATATTTTTAATACGTTTTTTAAACATCACTGTGCTGTCTGGGATATAATTATATATATATGATTATATATGAAAAATTTCATGTATGGACATATTTCTCATACATAATTATATATATTTATATATCTTTATATATCTTTATATATGTTTATATCTGTTTATATATATTCATATATAAAAAATTTTTTACCGGGAAGGACCGACTATGAATACCGGCTATAGTTCTTTCTATTATATGAAGATAATATAAAAATAATATAACATAATATGCAAAATATAAAAATATTATAAAAATATGTAATTGCATATTGTAAACTGCATAATTTTTTTAAAGTGATTATATATTTTCTTTACACCAATTGGTCCATCTTATTATTCTGTGTTTAAAAATATTAAAGAAAGATATGTAATAGGGGGGGGGAATAATAGAGGAGAAGGTGGTAATATATGGAGAACCCGCAGATTTTATGGAACCCCCAATATCTTAATACGATTTAGTTGCACTCTATGAGTGACAGCTGAAACTTGTACATTAGGTTGCTCTTTGAGCCGTCAGAGTGTGAAGCCCGGTCTACAATTGCGTAAACGTGGTTGTAAGCGGTTGTAGTTGTAAGAAATTAACCAATCATGTCGATAATTCTTCTCAAATTCAACTGTGATTGGTCAATTTCTTACAACTACAACCGCTTACAACCACGCTTACGCAATTGTAGACCGGGCTTTACAGTCATTAGTTTTGCTTGGCGACGAAATAATAAACGTATTTCTTTCTCGTCGATTTCCGAAAGTTTGCAAGGTATGTAAAACTTCGTTTATTTCTAAGTATTCACGAGAGAATAAAAGATAACATTCAAAGTCAGACACGTTATGTATATAGTATAACCTAACTTTTCCGCGTATTTTACAATATTTAGTTTTTTGCGTTTTGCTGTAGCCACTATTGTTATTCAAGATGACGATGTTTACATTATGGACTCACAAGGTAGTATGGACCCGGGTCCCATATTACATACACATTTTAAAAAGTTTGGTTATGTTGTTCTGTAGATGCCACCGTTGCCACGGAAAGTTATAGGCTCAACACCGCCAAGAAAAAGGCAGGCTTGGGATAAGGATAAGATGCAAGAGGCTGTTACTTTAGTCAGAGAAAAAAAGATAGGGCTAAAGAATGCAGCTAAAAGATTTGCAGTTCCGAAAACAACATTGCAAAGACTGGTTCGAGAAACACAATTGTCACCCGAAAACGTTATTATGAAGAAGCTAGGAAGAAAGCCAATACTCCCTGAAAATCTAGAAAAGGAACTTATGGAATATTTACTTATGATGGAATCAAAATATTATGGTTTTACTCACATGGATATTCGTAGAATGGCCTACCAATTAGCGATAAGAAACAATGTTCAGAACAATTTCAGAGATGAATGTGCAGGGAGAGCGTGGCTTGATCATTTTCTTCGTCGCTACAAAAGCAAGCTTTCTCTTAGGAGACCAACTGGAACCTCTTATGCACGAAGTAAAGGCTTCACTCGCGAAAGAGTAGGAGTTTTTTACGACTTGTTACAGGTAGAGTACGAGAAACATAACTACCCACCTGACAGCGTGTGGAACGTTGATGAGACGGGTATAAGCGTAGTTCAGACAAAAATTCCTGAGGTAATAGCATCTAAAGGAAAATGTCAGGTATGTTCATTAACCGCTGCAGAGCGTAGATCTCTTGTTACAGTTATTTGTTCAATGAGTGCGGGAGGCTCATTTGTTCCGCCAATGCTTATATTCCCACGAGTTAAAATGATAGACACGCTAATGAGAGGGGCACCCCCTGGCTCGATAGGGAGGGCTCATCCATCGGGATGGGTACAGAGTCATCTTTTCACGGAGTGGTTTGAACATTTTATTGCGAAGACTAAGCCAACAGAAAATTCACCTATTCTGTTGATCCTGGACGGACATTTTTCCCATACGAGAAATCTCGATGTCATAGATTTAGCAAGAAAAAATTATGTTTCTATTATTTCATTGCCATTCCATACAACACATAAATTACAACCTTTAGATCGCACTTTTATGAGCCCTCTGAAAGTCCACTACAGTGAAAACATAAGACAATGGATGCTTCATCAAAATAAGCCCGTTGGACCGTACGATATTGCAGATCTGTTTGGTAAAGCCTATCTGCGCTGCGCATCTGCAAGCAACGCTGTTAATGGATTCAAGGTCACTGGAATCTGTCCATTTGATCGGAATGTCTTCAGTGATGCAGATTTTATCGCTGGTAAGCATGAGACGATGAATGAGGAGGTTTCTACTCAGAATCAAGATTCTGTAATAACTGATCAATTTACACACATACTGGCTCCTAAACATCCTGATCCTATTGCCTCTACATCTACTTCTAATACACCAACCTCAAGACCTGGTATTGACTTATGTCAAAAATCTTATTCCGTATTACCAAGAGACATTCATCCCGTTCCAGAGAAGAAAAAGAAAACATCCACGAGGGGACGAAAAGCAAACGTCTCAAGTCTTGTCACTGGATCGCCATATAAAGAGAAGTTGAAGTCATATATCCATGAGAAGAAGGAAATAGCTCGAGGTCATGGACGAGGTCGTGGACGAGGTCGTGCATCATTAAACGCTCTCGTAAAAAGCCATTGTGAAGAAAATCTTCCTTCTACTTCTGGGCTTAGTCGTGGTCGTGGAAGAGGAAGAGGACGCCTGAAACTTACAAAAAAAAGACCTGAACGTGATGAGACTGATGAAGATACACTCTCTTCTTGCGATTCGATTAAACTTCCGGTCGATGAGCCGCTGCCTGACCAAAAAGACGCTTTCTGCTTGTTCTGTGAAGAGAAATTTTCGGATGATGTTAAGGGTGAACTGTGGGTTCAATGCCTCATGTGCAGTTTTTGGGCTCACAATAGGTGTGCAGGGGCAGAGAAAGCAGAATATGTTTGCGACTATTGCCGATAAAAAAATTTCTTTTTCTTTGTCTATAATTTTTGTAATAGAAATTTTTTAAAAAATAAAATAAAATATTTTTTATCATATATATTCTTTCTATATTAATTCCTTAAATAAATGTAATACTTTTTTGAAATTAATTAGAACTGAGTAGAAACCTCCTCATTTTTAAAGGTTTTTTTAAAAGTTATTCAACGTTTCATGAATTCTTTTTAATTTTCCGCATTAAAAAAATAGGGGGTCCATATTACCAGCACATTACAACATACCACCCAATTGCTTACTTTGCAATA
>NJRP01000238.1:192372-205837 GCA_003063835.1 Aphaenogaster floridana | reverse complement strand
CCTGCAGTAGCGCTTTCAAAACGCTTTTCAGGCGCTGTTGTGCTACATGGGCAGTGGCACATACAAAAACGTAAGCATGCAGTAATACGTAAGCAATAAGTAAATCGACCAATCGCAATCAAACAGTAAGGCAATAACGTAAACAGTAGCAGATAAAAAATGTCGATTTCCTTAGGGCCATGGCACACAAAAAACATACGTAGTAAAACTTAAACTTAAGCGAATCGACCAATCGCAATCGAGACTTAAGGCCCTTGCATAGACTTTTGCATAACGCATAATGCATAAGGAAATCAGCCAATCTTGGGATGAAATCAGCCATCTTGGGATGAAAATAAAGGATTCTGATTGGCTGATTTCCTTATGCATTATGCGTTATGCAAAAGTCTGTGCGGGGGGCTTTAAGAACGCCATCTTAAAACTCAAAACTTACGATTTGCTTAAGTTTAAGTTTTACTGCGTACGTTATTTTTGTGTGCCATGACCTTTACTGCTTACGTTTTTGTATATGCTACTGGCTTTAACAATCTGCAAATCAACTTTTTTAGAGTAAACAGCTTTCTCTTTGGATAATCATTCATTTCAACGAGTACTGAAAACCTTAAAATTTTGATTTATTTTCCTCAACGCTCTGTATAAATTTTATTTCCTTTCGAAATTAATATTAAACAATTAAAATGATATTGATATCAAGATTAGAATTATTTAACAAGTCATATAATTACTTTTGTCCTTATAAATCTGCTGATTTTTTAATTAAAACTTTGCAATTTTACAAAAGCGAGCTTCTGCGGGTTATTTTTATTTCTAGGTATATATTTGAGGATAATTTTAACGAGCCTCTCAAAAATATATTTCTGAATGAAAAGCTTCCGAAATCTACGTTTCACAAAAATAACTTTATAGAGTTAAAAATAACTTGTTCAGAATAAAGAAAACCTCATCAAAATGCTTTTGTTCGACAGTTTATTACATACATTGTGCCAGTATAGAAATATCATACAAATTCGAAGATGTTTGAACGAATTACGAAACATTAAATCTACATATGATCTCTCTCTCTCTCTCTCTTTCTTTTTTAACCATGTACGTACAAGAGAGCGGTGTACAACGGTCCTATACAAACATTCGGAAAGGCTTGGCCACGCAACGTGTGGCAAATTTTCATCACTGCTCCCGCTAAATGAATAGCTAATTAATAATCAGTGTTATGTACACATAATTTGTTGCACTTTCGGTCTTGCCTAAACGGACTTTAGATATCGAAAAGTATATGCGACAAAGCTCCGTTTCTTTCTGAAAATGTTAGTCAACGATTTTGAGACGCGAGGCTAGAAAGAAATTTGCAAAGTAACACGCGGTAGGTCGCATTCGAGTCCTTCTTTCATTTGATTTTCAGACGGAGCGCAAAATCCTGAAAAGCGGCCGCTATATT
The DNA here is from genome assembly GCA_003063835.1 of Aphaenogaster floridana. Taxonomy (NCBI): domain Eukaryota; kingdom Metazoa; phylum Arthropoda; class Insecta; order Hymenoptera; family Formicidae; genus Aphaenogaster; species Aphaenogaster floridana. Next base: position 204,402 of record NJRP01000238.1, on the reverse strand, counting down.
CAATATCGCGAGAAACTGTAACTTTGGGAATATTTCCGAATATTTCCAAAACTATTCGTTGTATTCGGTGAAACCCTTTGGAATTGTTTCGTACAAAAGTTGAACAGGTTTTAGGTGTATGCGTAAACCAATTGAACGTTTAAATATACCATTAAAAATACGATTTAGCGTAAAGATTTGTCTTGTAAAACACACAAGTCCAAATGTATTTCTTTTCAAGATTCAAGACCTGATCTTCGAAATTCATTCTTTTTTAAATATAATTTTTAACTTCCGATTGCGCATTGCAAAGTGCATCTGCTTAAAATGGATGGATAAAAGCGAATTTAGGAAAGAAATAAAAGCAAATTTAACAATCTTTCTTGTTTCAAAGATCAGAAATTCATTTAATTTCTAATACATATATATTAGAAATAAAATAAATTTCTAATCTTTGTCGCCTAGTATATAACATAATATATATATATATATATATATATATATATATATATTATATATATATATATATAATATATATAATAGAAGTTAGATAGATTTTTAATCAATATCATCGCGGATGAATCTATTATATATACTATATTATATTATATATCATATATAATTAATTTTCTTATTAACCTGTTTCTCTTAATTGGCTCGCTCCTTGCTAGGCGACAACAATTGCACGATTCACTGAAATGTAATTTTCTTATATCCAATATAAACGAAGGAGCACACACACACACACACCGCTCCCTTGTGCTTCTTCGGTAACTAAGCGTAATCGTCCATCTCTTAACAAACCAAGGCGTGTGTCGTACAAATACAAGTCGCCTTCCATACAAACTTGAGAGATAACGCAGAATATCAACGATGATAACGGCAAATTTCTCGCCGAAGATGATTAAATAAAACGCTATATGGCATTTACAATTCTTTTGCGAGTATATCTCTGCCGTTACGAAACTTAACATAACTGGAATAATACAATTATCAATGTAAATTTAGTGTGCCTACATATATCTGTATGTATATATATATATGTATATATATATATATTCCATTATTCATATTCTACGCTACAACTTGCGCCTGAGTACATCATGATTTAACATTGCTTAGATTTACAGCGAGCAATTATGTACAGTGTATCTTCAGTACTGGATGTCGAATCGCGTTTCTTTCTTTTATATACAGGCAGTTAACGACATACGCGTACAAGCTGTTTATAAATCTCCAGCGAAATTGATATTATAATTTTACACTGGCAGCGAATTTCCATTGTATTATTATAACGTAATGCAAAACGAGTATACGCGGAAACGTCACGTTTATTAAAAGTCAAAATGACGGAAATCGAAATAACGCTCGGTCTGGCCAAAATCGGTTTTATATCAATAAACTGACAATATACAGGGTGTTCAAGATTCTCGAAACTTTTGTACGCTTAATGATTAGAAAGTTCTTGCAAATGTTCTTCTATGACATTTCAAAGAAATCGTTTTAGAACTGAAGTGAAAATACATTATTTATGTACGTCCAAGAGACAGCGACGTTGCTCCCCCCTTTCCTTCGGTCGTGTCATTTACAGCGTATCCATCATCATCGTTTCCGAGCCACTTTTGATAGTAGTGCGGTACGAGCCTGTTTGATTATCGTCGAAAGATCGATGAGACACCGCAGTCCTTTGGTATTTAAGTTGTCCCTCCTATGTCTGTGCTATATCATAGCGTTTCCCGGGCCGCTTCATATTCGCCGTTGCAAACATCTCGCCGTTATGACGAGCACCACGACGAGAGTCGCTACAAAAGCGAAGGACGATGAGGGCGTGATGGCTTTGCGTTGGTGCCCCGCACGACACTATGGACTTCCCGTATCGTGATGAAACGAGTCACTGTCACTCTCCACGTAGGTCACATAGCTGTCGGTGCTGTCGGGATGCTGGCCCATGTCCGGTCCGCCGCCTCCCGGATGATGAGGCCCCGGAGGCGGTAACGGTCCGCCCCCACCATCGCTCATCGGTCCGCCGAGCATCCCCGGCGGGGGTGCCAATTGCGCCGGTGGTCCCCCGTGCAAGTCGTAGCCGTGCATCTGCAATTATCCCAATAACAACATTCAATTTTCCGAATAAAGACAATTCCTGGTATTCTTCTATATTTGTCATAAAAAAACAAGAAATTAAACGTTTCGAATATGACGTGTTACCTGGGACACTAGATGGTGAAACGATGGCGCGTTGGGATCCAATCGGTCCAAATCCGTATGAAGCGCAAAATCTGAAAGTGTTTTCCACGGTGGCTGATAAGCTTGAACTTCCAAAGGCGTCATGCCGATAGGACTCTCGTGTCTTACGGGGCTGCTGGCAACCATGGGTATGCCATGCATGACGCCGAAGCCCAATTTACGACCGTCCTGAAATAAAAAGCGCTTGGTTCCATTAGATCATTCATCGAAATATCAGTGTTTTATTATACAAGATAATGGTCCAAAAAGAAAGACTTAATCTGAGAATTCATCTAACTCCGTATTCAGAGAAAAAAGTAGCACCAGCAATTAGAAAATTGAGAAGAAATAACTCTTCAACTGTGTATTATGAAATTGTAATAAGATTGCAATAAGAAAAAAAATTGCAATAAGAAAAATGAATAAATTGTAGCAATTACGGAAACATAGTAATGTTAACCATTTGTAGTAAATATGGTAGGATGGATCAATACAAAAAAGTAGTAACGTAAAATGTTTTTATTAACAAAAAATATATTATTGACACAAAAAATGTACTATTATGGCACAATGACTCATTTAAAAAAATATTTGTTTAAAAAATATAATATATTCTTTATGAGAGATTGAATTCGCTAAATTTGGCGTCTATTCATCATCGAAATAATATAATTCCCCGTTAAGCCCGTATCAACTATACATTGAAAGTTGAGGATTGCGAAGATTAGAATTCAGCCAATATTATATATAAATAACCTTAATCCGTTCCCAGGTAAAAATCAGTCTTGGAAATGCGAGATAAACATTGTGGCTAGCTAGTTTTTTCAATGTTCGAAAATACGATATAAGAGTAGACTGGCACTAGCTTGGTTCTGGTTCGTCAAATTAATATTGAGATACTAAGTTTCGGCGAGTCAGCATCTAGCATTGTATTATCCTGCAACTCTCGTTGTGGCGATGTTTCGCTTGCTTGTACCTTGCATAACTTATACCGCCTCCACTAGCTCGGTATAACATTGCTAAAGTACCTTGCTTAGGTATTTGTTCCGGCTCAATTCAAGAATCGATTATATGAGTTTAATCTCTCTAGTCAGGAGATGATTTTTTAACAATCAAATAAAACGCTAGTAATGCTGAGATAGTACTGTATCATTCTTTTGGTTGTTAAAATTATAAGAGGAACAGTATATTGTGTGGCAAGGGAGAGAAACAGGCCATTCCTAACGAGTGCGAAGTTTGACGCGCAAGCCGCAACAAAAAGTGTTTTGTATGTACAGGCAACAAAGATGAAAAATAAATACGTAATGAAAATGAACAATCCTACGTTTTTTAATTGCCTCAAAGGTAAGTGAAGTTGGTTCATTAATCGATACGTCATATGTGAATATGGGAATAAAAAATTCTATCTTTACAGAAGGCTTAAGCTCAACGGAAACAGAAGCAGAGGTAATATCTGCGATAGGCACCACTTTAATAAACTCAAAGGATTGGGACCAACATCGTACAAAGAGAATATACAACAATATAAATCATCATGAAGAAAACGTTGCAAATCAAGAAGTTTAATTGTTACTGTTAGTTAATTTCTAGATTTTTTGTTTCAATATTTCTCCTCATTAAATTCATATTATTTTTGTAAACAAAAAACAAAAACAAACAAAAAAATATCAATGAAAATATTAAATCGCCGAAACATAATTATTATTGCAAAACCCCAGAATAAGATGGTAAGAATAGCTGGACCCATTTCTATTAAAAAAGTCTGGCCTGAGCTCAGGATACTATCCAGTGGCTAGGTTAATTTTGCGTAACAGAATCATCTCGCGCCTTTGTCATTTGGTTAGCTCATCACTAGCTAACAATTTAGCAAAAAAAGCTAGTAACTAGGTTGTACCGAGATACAATTTCTACCTGGGTTTTGTTTTGATTATTTGAATTTCAATCTCTAATTCGCAATCTTTAATCTTCACATAGTCTATTACAGATTTTATCGATATCGGCGATATCGTAACTCGCTACCTTTTCCTGCATTTGTTGCTTCAAGGCGATCGTCTTCTTCTTGTCTTTGCACCTCTTGTTCTGGAACCACACCCTGATCACGCGTGGACTCAGTCCCGTCATTTCGACGAGCTGTTCCTTCATCAGGGCATCCGGGCGGGGGTTTGCCGCGTAGCAGGTTCTCAGGGTATGCAACTGTTTCTCGTTGAGAACGGTACGTACCCTCGTCGGCTTTCCATCGGAACCGCCGCCACTTTTGTGGCCACCGGAACCGCGAACGCCACCGACGCCCGCCTTGTGCGATCCGCTCTCAGATCCGGAATCTGCAAGCATAAACGTTGAGAGTCCTCCCTCGTGGTAGTCACAGAGTAGAGCTAAACGAGTACGTATTCCAAATGTAAAATGTGAATTATGCAAATAAAAACAATACAAATTACGCGACACTTCGAAGAGCGTGATTTAAAGAATGCAAGATGTTAAACATTAAAATTGACTAGACCGCGATATATTTACAACAATTCAAATTCGAGATAGGCCACTGACGGTCATAGCAGATCTTAGTGCTCCAATAATATTAATGTGTCATTTTTCTATAAACTGCGCGCTGTTACTATATCGGTCTTGAAACGCAGCTCTTTGAATATCACAATATTAAATTGATAATCAATTTAATGACACTGATGCTGACAAGCATCTATAAGATTCCCCCCTTTTCATCCCAACCCGAAAAACTGTGAAGAAATTTGTTGAAATGCAAGATGTTACTTATTCTTGAATCCAGACAGCACAGGATATCCTATGGACATCCGTTTTGTGTCCATTTCTTGTCGGAATGTCCATGGACCTTATAAAGATATCCATAGGATATACATTTGTGGACTCTCTAGGAATATCCCAAAATGGACACGTTTGTATGTCCATTAATATCCACTAAAGTCGCTCACCCGCGAGCAGTACGCGGCACCACCACCAGATGGACGCGGAGTTATCGTATTTCTCGTAAGTAAAAAACCATGTAAGATGAAATAAAAGACGCAGCATTATAAAAGTCTTCACTCATGTTTTAACGAAATGGTTTTCGAAGACAAATCCCTAAAATATTTTAAGATATTACTTTCAAAAATAATATCGCAATAAGCAATGTAGATGATCAAAGAAGTCATGATTCCTATTACAACAAATATTCTTTATAAAATAAAAATGAGGACTTTAACAAGAATCAATTAATTGTTTTTTAAATATTTTTAATTAAAAATTCACATTTGAAAAAGATGTCCAAAATGGGTCCAAAATTAATCCATAATATGTCCATAATCGGATATGTTTCGGACATTCCGTAAACGTACAAAGTTGTGACAAATGTACATCTTATGGACGTCCATCGAACGTCCGATGGACTCTATTTGGATTTCGTATGGACGTCTCAATGTTCAAAAGCGGATGTCCAGTGGATTAACAATGGACGTCCTTGTGCTATCTGGGAAGAAAAATAAGCTATAACGTCATGTATAAGTAGTATAAGAGGAAACGGTGAATATCTAAATATTGATCGGACTTGAATTACCGGTGGCATCGCGTTTGCGTAAGTAGGTGTTAATATAATAGTTCGCGCAAAAAAAGTAGATGTATTAACGCGAAGGAATGTTTTTTGCAAAGTTAATTAGTTAACCTAATAGGCAGACTTAAAGAAGAGATGTTGTCATTTTTATGGTAGCAATAAAATGACGTAAGCGCGCGAATTGCTTCAACTGCGAAATCGCGGAAAGGAAGAGAAGCTCCGGGAGAAACGCGAGTACGAAGCGATCGTAAATCTTTCAGCACTCGCCGGCTCTTCCGGATTCTTCGTTAACGTTTTTTCGACGGTTACAAAGGGCGAGTGTGCGGTTGCCGGTCTACCCGCCTCCCAGGAAGATTTATCCGCGAGAGAGTCGCGTTCGCGAGGCGGTACATCCCGGGCACGAGGTACGGAAGAAGGGAACACGCGATACGATTCCGGACCCGCGACTAACCGGTCTTGCAAAACGGTCGAGTCCGGCTAATGGGAGATCCGGATACTGGTTCAGCATGGCGGACCAACGGGGAGCGAAGCAAAAGGTACCGACGCGACGATCGCCCGCGGACCGACGCTCGACACAACAGTCAAGAGACAATATTGTCGATGAGCAAACGCGGATCCCGTGCTCATGTGATTCCTTGATCAACCGAGCGACCTTGGAATCGCGGAACATTTAAGCGCGAAACGTTTGTGACTCGCGAGCCACGGTCGCGCGAACGCGTAATGTTTTATTATTTGCAAAAGGTGGCAGAGGCTTTCCGTTTTTTGTCAAAAAGTATTACGTTGTTTAATCTGTCCATCCGTTCCGCAGTCACGGAACTTTTCCTCTTGAAGATATTCCTGAGATTTATTATAAAAAAAGGCAAGGTCTCTTTATATTGAAAAATACTGTTTTAATACATGAAAAAAACTGTTGTGTACAGAAATAAGTTTGAAAATATTAAAAAAGAGGAAATAGTTTTAAAATTAAAATAAAGAATATTCTACAAAAATAATAATATAAAAAGTTACGCTAATTAAAAAGAAAAATTAATATGCATCATAAATTTATTTCTTTCATTACTTTGGTTTAATAAAATATTATAAATATGATAGTATAAAATGTATTGTAATATATATAAAGAACTATGTATTGTAATATATATAAAGAACCAACTTATATAGATTCTATAAAATTTGAATTACAATGCTTTAATATAAAAACTAGTATATCGTCAAATATATATATATATATATTAAAACTTTTATAAGATTTTATATATATATAAAATCTTATAAAAGTTTTAATATGTAAAATTTAAATGTAAAAAAACTTAGCGATGCTGACCCTCGAAATATTCTAATCTAAACTAAGTATGTAGCATGTTTAAATTATTATACTATAGTAACAAATTAGTTGTTATTAACAACGCGATTTATTGAACTATGGATTTTATAATATATTATTTATAATTTAATGTTTAGATTATTATAACATATTAGACGTTATTAGCAATGTGCTTTATTGAACTATTTTTATTTATTTAATATGTTATTTATGAAAACAGAACATTATATATATATGTATGTATATATAGTATAATGTATAAATATAATAGTAATGTATAAATATAATAGTAACATCTACAATTTATAGTTTACTCCTCCATGAATAAAGTACATGGATTATTAAAAAAAAAGAGACAGTAAGACGCAAGTCTTTATCAACGCAAATAGTTTCGTGATCGAGATGATTGTTAGAAAGTAATGTACCAATTAAAATATATTTAAAAAAAGAAATATAATATACACTTTAACAAAATTTTTAATTATTTTATTAGATTCTAATTTAGTAAAATTTTAAGTATTTTTGCGAGCAGCTCGATCTTTACGTACATGATGATCTAAACAATACAAAACACGTATTGAGGAAGTCTTTACGATTTAATGCACTGAGAGAAAAATTTATGATATTTGTGACTATAATGAAAAGTTAAATAGTTTGTTAAATAGTTATAGTTAGGTGCACCATTTTTATAGTTATTACTGCTATAATGTTAGTAATAATAACTATAAAAATGGTGCACCTAACCATAAATATTTAACTTTTCATTATAGTCACAAATATCATAAATTTTTCTCTCAGTGTGAGAACGAGAAAATGAAGCCAGCAGAAATCATTCCACGTCATTCAGAGGAAGCTGGATTATCCAACAATAATTTTGACCGATCGTTTCTCCGGTGTATTCTAGATAACGTCAGCGCTTTAGGCGTCGCGCCGTTCGAAATCTAGTAGGTCCGCTAGCGGGAAGACGGAAAGTCAACGAGAGTACACTACAAGAGAACAAACGAAATCCTATTTCTGTGTCCTAACCAAATAGCGGTCTTGGTTGGCATAAGCGGGAATGAAACTAGCGTTGACACGGCGGCACGACGATAAGAAGAGTGAATAGACTCTCGACCTTCGAAGAACGATCGTGTAGGATCGTGTAGCTATCATATCGCATAAATTGGAAGTATCTTCCGAAGAGAGAGCGAGAGATGTGTGCGAAGAAGCGTTTAATTTGACGAGAGGGAAGTTATTTCACTAGCATAACGTCTGCAAGAAGTTAAATTCTTCTAAAAGGCGGATCTTTAATTGTGTAAAGATCGATCGACGCTAACCATTCGGCGGCGTGCGTGTTCAAACGATCGCGTCGAAAATTTGTTTCTTTACACGTGTATAATTCGTGTCCTAATAAATTTGATCCTTTTAACGCCCAGAGAGCGGCGAGCGTTCATATAATCGCGGGGCATAAATTCACAGAACCCATTAAAGGAAAGGGATGTAAGATTAGATGTAAGATCACCAATATAATTTTTGAAGAATTATCGGAACTCTTAGATGTTATAAATAAACTGTACAAAAAGAGTTCCATTGTATTCTAGCGTTATAGAACAAGACTGCATTCGCACGAAGCGTGCAGATCGCTCGCGATCGTTATTCCTCGCAGATCGAGAGCAATGAGTTTAATAGAGCTTATCGGTAATTCGAGGGCTATTAATAATTTGGCGACACGTTCGTGTATCACACTCGGCTGTCTTGTCCCGCGGGATATCCCCGGCGCGCTAATAAAGAAGAGACGAATAAGAGGAAACAGATCGTGCGTAGTTATGCGCGACAGTAGTTGGCAGGGTGGTGTTACATTTGGCACCTCGGCAGCGTTCTGAAGACACGTCGGGCCACTACCGTCGGGCATGAGGTGGCCCAACTTTTTCGTGCGTAGGGAACGACGTTTACGCGCGACGATCTCCAATGACGAATCACAATGGCAAACACGGGACGACGTGCGCACGTCGCGCTGCCGTACACGAGTTATTTGCACGAAAATTAGTATATCGGGTAATTATGCCGACGTTTGTCATTTGCATTTTGAGCGTGGAGAGGGAACGCATGGGAGAACGGTAGCCGGACGTCGTGCACGCGTCACGGTTTCTTTCTGCATCTCGGTTATTGTGTCATATTAAAAAGTTGTCGTCCGTTCCCTCTCTGTACAGCTTTTATACCAGTGAACGAAAAATCAAGCCTACTCTTTGACATCAAACGTAGCGTGGATCTCATCTTTAGGATTATCGCGATAGATCTTGTGATCATGATCTTTTTATAACGCTTAAGTCAAATTTTAAAACGTAATTTGTAGCAGTATTTCACGGGCGTTTATTTGATTGTTTGTCACTGACACATTAATCGATTTGAGAAATTAGCGAGTTATAATTGCGACTGCCTTCCAACACTGAGGTGTCGAAAGAGTTAATACCGATCGGCTGGCATTAACTCCCGTTGATTATTATATTTACCAAAACCGTCCTTTTCCCTTGAAACTTAATTGCTATCAGTGCAATCCCGTTTAGATTCAGTATCTGAATTTCGGATCCGGCTCGGTCGAGTTAATTCGCTCGGTAGCAACCCAGCTAGTTGGACGTACGCGCGTTACGTTAGGCTACAGGACATTAAGCCCACGTAATCCTGACGTGTAGGAGGGTAGTGGTCAAGCCTTTACGGTCTTAACGGCTTCAATTATCAACACCTAATTATACGTCGTGAGCCTAACACAACATAGGAGAGTCCTTTGAGCTTACCCTCGAGCGGGCACCCTTTTGTAAATTTGGTCTTTGGGAACGTGGATAGACTATGCCTGATAATCCACAGATATATCCCATATCTCTCGCTGTATGACGCACAGAAGCCGGATTTCCCGTTTCACATGGGCGCGAGATAATTTAATCACAGAATCTCGATAATGGTGTTCAATTAGGGATAACTGACCGGCAAACGGAAAAAACCAAGAGACAATATGAAAGTAGACTTAACGATAACGCGACGTCTAAATTTAGAATGCGGCTGTACTGTCCCTTTCAGATCTTTTCGCTTCTTTGAAATAGCTTGGGAAAAGGTTTCGCGAACGTGCCATTTTTCAATGACGCCAATATTGCAATCCGAAACATGTCGAGTGTGTTGCGCGCGAAGGAAAGTGAAAAAAAGACATATAGCGGTGCTCTTACCTGACATCGAACCGTCGTTCGGGTGCAGATGGTGATTGTTGTTCGTCAGGGAGGCGTTATTGTTATTCTCGCTTCCGGGTATACCGGCAGCTCCGGTGCAGTGCTTTCCGCCCTCGAGGACATCGTGATCGTGCCGACAGAAGAGGCCGTCCTGTCTCAGAGCGAACTCGTCGCCAGTCTCAAGCCGCCTCATGCAGGCGCAACAACGAAAGCACTCCACGTGATAGATCTTAGTTTTCGCTCTCATCACATAGTCATTTTTGCGAAAACACTGGCTACATTTATCGCACTTCGTACCGAACAACCTGTAACATATACGAAAGAGAGATATGTATTTCATCGTCGTGTGACGAACGAATACGACGAGCTCGCGAAGTGAGAATTCCCAAAAAGAAAAACAGAAAATTGCGCTTGAATTAATTTTCTGATTGATTTTGAAAAAAATCTAGCGAGAGCGTGATGAAAGAGAGATGCTCGAAAGATCGAGAAAATTTTTCTATTAAAACGAATGTGGTCAATAGACAATGAATACATTACACAATTCTGTTTGAATTTTTTGTTTAAGAATATGTAATAGTTTATAAAGTAATTTGATGTGTTAAATTCGAATCTGATCTCAGGACTTTGCTGTCATGTCAAGTTTTGCAGAAAATGCAACATCAACGAAGTATACGCAAATTCAATTAAAAAATTGTTGATAATTGTTGATGCACATTTCTCATTGCGAAATAACCATCTCTTTGCCATAACGTTGCGAAATAATTATCTCTTTGCTACAACATTTGCCAATTTAATATCGAGCAGCATAAATCGCAATGTTAACTTTTTTATTTTTATGTTATTTTTTTGATAAATTGCCTTTGTGTTTACTTCCTATTTCATCACATCATGAAGTTGTAACATTTTCAGTTGGCGAAATAAAAAGCTCTGTTCTAAATCCGATAAATGCAAAGTGGAGAAACATAAATCGGGCTAAAGTGACTTTATTGTCGCATCGTATATATTTATTTTTGTACGCAATACACTGAGAACCAGCCTTTTTTACACACACACACACACACACACACACATACACAAATATAAATTCGATAAATAACGTGTGCGAACGTGTGCAGCACAGGATATAATGAAATGTCCAATGTACATCGTTGAAATTGGAAAAAAAGTTCGTAGTAATGTGAGTGAAATTGATGGCGGTGTAGCGCGGGATTAATGGTTGCCGGTCGCATAATTGACGATCACGTTGATGTATAATAGACATTTCTATTGTTACCATTGCCACCGCTTATTTTTCAAAGTCGATAAACTTTCTCCACGTGCATCGAGAGATGTTTCGGTGCATCTTTCACGTGTGCGAGTGATTGTTCGCGTATTCGTAGCGTAATCGAAGTGAAATCGTACTCGTCCTAATTTTAGCCTAAATTGACACTCTATTTATACAAACCGAACCGATAATTAAAAGATTTAACACTCCGGTTCTGGGACATTGCGTACAGGAAAAAAAATATATACATATTATAATTTTATATATATATATATATATATACATACATATGTACGTACACGGAAAGAATGGTTTTGCTGAAATTCTAAAAAATTTGGTCAGATACAGATCTGAAAAATAATTTTGTTGGATCATCAAAATAATTATGTAGGACGCCTAAAATAGTTGCTAGAATATCAAAACTTTTTGCAGCATTATCATTATGTTGGAGTGTCCTACATAATTATTTTAATGATCCAACAAAATTATT